>APFE031720950.1:3547-29560 GCA_000404065.3 Pinus taeda | reverse complement strand
GAAGCCAAGTCCCTGTATAAATGTATCAAATTTTTGATACCACATCCTTGGTGACTGTTTTAACCCATACAGAGACTTTTTTAACTTGCATACCAGTTCTTTGTTACCCTTCACCGCAAAGCCTTTAGGTTGTTTCATGTAGATCTCCTCTTCTAGATCCCCATGAAGAAATGTTGTCTTCACATCCATCTATTCTACCTCAAAATAAAAAGCAACGACAACAGATAAAAGTAATCTAATAGGAGTTACCTTGGCAACAAGAGAAAAAATATCACCGAAATCAATTCCCGACACTTGGGAATAACCTTTTTCTACCAACCGAGCTTTGTATTTGTCCACTTTTCCTTCTGCATTTGTCTTCTTTTTGAACACCCATTTGTTGCCAATGGGTTTCCTTCCAGCCAGCAACTCCACCAGATCCCAAGCCTCATTTTTGTGCAAAGATGCCATTTCATCAGCCATGGCCTCTTTCCAGAGTTTTCCATCCTCTGAATCCACTGCTTCACAGTTCTGGGATCATCATCAGTGTTGGACACCTAATCCTTAATGGGTTAGTGTGGAAGCCAAATGGACAAAAAGAGTCCAAGCGACCTTAGGATGTGAAACCCAAGAGTCACATATTGTACTATAAATGTATATCAATTGTTAATAAAAATTGCACTACATGATTTATCTTTCATATTTCTCTCGCTCCCCATGTGTGTTTAACATGGTATCAAAGCAGGCGATTGTTGGTCCTGCTCCAATTTGAGCCACTTGTTTTGTGGTCTATATATGTCAGTTCTGCATTTCATTGAATGTTTTATCAACCGTATTTTATCTGCATTCTCTGCGCACAATTCCCCAATAGAAAATTCTGACATACCTCACGCTCTGATGCTTCCACTGGCCTGAACGCTGCTCCTATAGCTACTCCACCTGCATACAAAAGGCTTCTCTCTGCATACAAAACGCTCTTGGTATGCGGCATTGAATCATATTAACGCTTGGAATCATGTGTTGAATGTGTTTTGAATATTAACGCTGTGGTATTGAATGCGTTATTGAATGGTTGTTGAAATGTTGTGCGCTATGGAATATTAACGTTGTGGTATAGCACTATCATTTCCTGTTTTAGCGTTGATGCCTGACATGGTATTCTGTGTTCAATGATCTTTGCATTACTTTGATTCCTTAGCAATCGTTGTTCCCTCGAATCTGCGTTGAATGTTGCATAGTGTATGTTTAATGAATCTGCATTGAATGCCAAATAGTGTATGCCCGCACTCAACAGTAAAAGCCCAAGACACCCATGTCCGTACTCCTTACTGCTTACAAAGACAACACCTTTAAATTCATAGTCAAGACTCTCTCCGTCGCATGGTATTTGAAGAAGGCCGCTGGAATTGAGTCAGGCAGCGGTAAACCCGGTCACTAGGTTGTAGCCACACTAAGCCTCTAACACATCTATGAAATTGCAAAGGTTAAGCAATCCAATCCTTATTGTCAATATATGCCGCTGGAATCAATCTGCAAGTCAATAATTAGTACAGCCAGGACCATGAGGATTGAGGTTAAGAAACAGTTAGATTAATTGGTTCCTCAATTCGTTACTTCAAGCTTAGTCGTGGGGTTACAATACCATTTTTGGGTTTTTCATGCGGGATATATTCTTATGTCCCTGGTAGAGCTCAAAAACTGATACTCAGAGGGCGTTTGGCTTGGGGCATCATAAGCTACCTGCAAACACTTTTGGTTACAGACATGAATCGGCAGCACTGGCCCTAACTTTTCAGAGCAACTCTTCTTTGCCTGGGATTATTGGGCACTCAACCGAATTGTGACCGTCGTGCCGAGCCTCCTTTGAAAGATCGGCATTTCAAAGGCCTCAGAAGCTGGGTGCAGAAGACTGAAAGGCCTCAGGGGTGATCTCCGGCCGAGAAATCTCAGAAAAAGTCGGACATTTCTCAGATGATAGAAATTTGAGATTGCATGATTACAATGATACTTTTGCCTAAATCAAGTTATTTTAGTGGTTGAAAGGGTTAAACATGTATCATACCATAGATCTGCTTATGACATGTCTGAAAGCTATAAATCCATTGCGATGAAGATTAAGTTAAAAGCTCATTCTTTCTTTGTTAGGAGCCTAGCAAATAAATCTTGACCTGACGTTTGATAAACTTGTACTGAATTTGGTAAAAGAAGTTTGTTATTACAATTAAAAATAGCAAACAATGTCCACGAAACCAAAATTCCGCGATGTATTCAGACAGACAAAACTCTCCAGTCGTCTCTATTCCCCCTTTTCTTTCGGTGTTCATAATTTATCTGCTATCTTTTTATTCTGTTCTAGTGGCTTATAATGCCTCCACATGCCTACTATTTGTGTCTCTCAGCCAACCCCAACCGACTTATGATATAGGTCGTCCATATTTGCATAATACAAAGCCAATTCGACATTATATTCCTTATGCTCTATGACAACCTTCCTTGCAAAATGATTTGACAAGGACAAAAGTAATGGAAATTAAAGAGCAGAAAATAAGATCTGAAGTATGATCTTGAGTTAAATTCTAAAATTTGTGGAAGTATTAAAGATGTGACAAGGAACCAAAAAAAAAAAAGGTATCAACAAGAGGGTAACTTCAGGAGGACTCAACGAGACCGAGTTTATTGCTCATTCTCAGGACCAAATTTATCTCTATGATTCAGGGGCTCAGGTCTATTATTTGACATCAAATCTTGATAGGCCGAGAACCATTCATTCTTGATAAGACAAAAGCCATTCATTCATGCAGGCCGAAAGCATTTCCTTATTTGAATCCAAGGGCATATATTATGTAGGAGTTCCAGATGCCTAGAAGACCGAATTCTTCATCATTTTAGGAGGCTGAGATTCATTGGGGATCATTTGTACCACTGCTAAAAGATCAAGGGCGCATTGAGTAAGGACAAGTCCAAGCCTTTCATTGATTAAAATAATGTTAAATTGAATATTAAAACATGGGCACATTGTTTCATTGAATTTTGGTCATATATGAATGATGTTTATTAGGTTGATGAGCATTTGAATGATTTGAGTCATTGGGTTTAAGAAGTTATGAATTTGCCTACTGATGAGTAGATATTGGAATTGAGATAATTCCATATATGATGGCCTTTAATGAAATTATGAAATCAATGGTGAATGATTTTGAACCACATGAAAGATAAGCTTCCACATGCAAATGGTACAGTTGTGAAATTGCCAGCTATTGAGGTTTTTGATTTGGGTAAAAAGCTGAGATGCATGTTTATATGCGTGTGATAAAGATTCTGGGTAATAGTAGGGTTGGCCCTGCATCAATTTTGGTAACTACTATTCCATTTTAAAGAACCTGGATTCTGGGAACTTGTTGCTGATGCTGATTTGAATGTGAAGGAATACTTGAAGGATCCAAGCAAGTTTGCAGTTGCTGCTACCCCAATTGTCGCGTTGTATTTAAAACCCATTATAGTTTCTATATACATATATATGCATTGATTCCCTAATTCATTTGCTGCACATTTATACAAAATATTGCTGTGTACTGTAAGTGGATATTACTTTTTTGCATAAGTAATAATTGTGATCAGATTTTAAGGTGTAAATCTAACATTGAAGAAAAATGGCCAGAATCAGTGAAGTATTAGAGTTCATGAAAACTCTTATACAATCTACTATTGGTGACACATTACAAATCAGCATAGGATCTCTCTCAGAAATTCAAACATGTCTACAAAATGCACAGGAAAAATTTGATTTTTTGCAGCTTGAATCTCAGCTACAGCAGGAAGAATTACAGCAGTGGAGTCATCATTCTAAACCTGTTTCTATTCAGAAGATTGAAACAGACTCCCATAAACAACGAGACAATAATGTTACAGTGCATTCAAATAAAGCAGCAGTTGTACACGCAGATACCGAAACTTAGTCTACACTTCCCAAGCCCATCATTAGACCTTGGGAACAACTCATCCACAATAAGCATAGAAATAGTCTTAGATATGACAAGGACTTTTCCTTTCATATTCCAGACTACGCCAAGCCCATCCATTTTCATAGTGCTGGGTTTATTCATGACAGTTCACCTGATCCTCATGATAGTTCACCTCCAGCTGTTCCAGATTCTACCCCTCTTCCACAGCTACAACAACAACAGATTGTGAAATGCCAACACTGTGATCGAGTTGGCCATTTGAAAGATCACTGTTTTGATCTTCATCCATGTGAGCACTGTAAAAAACCAGCCATTCTTCACACAGATGCTTCAGAAACAAACGTCCTACAAGAACAAAGATTCATCTTGGATGGATCGCTTCTTAGCAATGGGCATCAACAGCCAAGAATATATTCCAAACACATGTTAGAGCTTGTTCCAGAATATTGAATAGTCTTGCAGTTGAGTTTTCTCCATCATCTCACCTTGTATCTGACAGGGGGGGAAATAATGGTCATCTACAAGCTTCAAATTCACATCAAGCAAGCCTGAGCCACAACCTGCCACACCAGTTTCAGAGTTGTAGCCAGAGACAAAGATGCCCATGAGCATGCCTTCAGTTGGCAATCTAGGACACTTCCTCTAGCAAAAGACTTCAGCTTCTTGCCAGTTCTGGAAAAGTTCCGGGGACAAAATTGAGAACACTTCCTCTAGCAGAAGACTCCAGCATCTTGCTAGTTTTAGAAGAGTTCCAGGAATTGCATTAAGCATTCTAGAGTTGTTGGTCATCCTTAAACCATCATAGATTGAGACTTCCATTTTCAAGTTGAAGTTTTACCTTTTATGCGGGGTGAGACCTCCCTTTTATGGTTGAAGGTTTCCCTCTTTAAAATAATAGGATCACTTCCTCTATTAGAAAACTTCAGTTTCTTGCCAGTTTTGGAAGAGTTCCGGGAACTACACTAAGCGTTCTAGTGTTGGTGGCCATCATTAAACCACCGCCCTTTATACCAACGTTTCAGAGAGCACATTCAGCCTAGTGCTGCCATGCATTTTTGCACATTTTGTATTACAGCTCTCTTCTTGGACTCATACATAACCCTTCAGATTAAAGGGGGGAATGTTGGACACCTAATCCTCAATGGGTTAGTGTGGAAGCCGAATGGACAAAAAGAGTCCAAGGGACCTTGGGATGTGAAACCCAAGAGTCACATATTGTACTATAAATGTATATCAATTGTTAATAAAAATTGCACTGCATGATTTATCTTTCATATTTCTCTTGCTCCCCATGTGTGTTTAACAATTAGTAATAGATAAAGCAAAATTTGAACAGAAAGCAGATGGACTATACCTTTCTGCCTACCTTCTTTCTTGAACTGATCTTCTTACACCTAGAGTTTGTGGCTCTTCCTCTTATGATTCCTCCTCTGTTGTAGAGTCTGATTCTTCCTCCTTTAGCTCAAACTCCATCTTTTCAGGTTCCTTTGGTTGGACTTCATGTTTAATAACATCTTTCACCTTTCTGAACACCACATCTAGACTGTACACAACCTTACTTGTTACTGGGATCCAAAGCTTATAACCCTTCAAACCATCCTTATACCCAATAAACATACACTTTTCATATTTACTATCCAACTTGGTTCATTTCTCCTTTGGAACATGTACATATGCATCACATCCAAATACCATCATATGTGAAAGAGAGGGTTTCTTACCAGTCCATATGTCTTATGGAGTCTTATCTTCCAACACTGTTTAAGGTGACCTATTGACTAGGTAACATGCAGTATCCACTGCCTCTGCCCAAAATTCCTGTCCTAACCTGGCACTACTGAGCATGCTTCTTGCCCTTTCCATCAACGTCTTATTCATTCTTTCTGCAACTCCATTTTGTTGAGGTGTATATGGATTAGTCTTCTACCATGCTATAACACACTTCTTACAGAATTCTTAAAAATTCCTTTCTGCAAAACTCTCCACCATTATTTGTCCTCAGCACCTTTATCTTCTTCTCTATGTCGTTTTCCACCAGAGCCTTTAATTCTTTAAACCTGTAAAGGACTTCAAATTTCTTCTTAAGGAAATATATCCATGTATTTCTTGAGAAGTAATCTATAAATAATACATAGTACACAGACTTACCCAGTGATGGAACCTTCAGAGGTCCAAACACATCACTGTGCACAAGCTCTAATATCTGTTTTGCCCTCTTACTTCCAGAGGGGAAACTCACCCGATTCTACTTCCCATATACAAAATTTTCATAGAAATCAAAATCCAGAGAGGTGTTACTCATATCTTCTACCATACCTTTACCATGAAGTATTCGAAGGCCCTTCTCTCCAATATGTCCAAGCCTTTGGTTCCACAGAATGGTCCTCTCTCCAGAGACAACTAGATTTTTTACTCCACTTTTAGGAACCACAGAATTGTTGCACCCATCAATAGCAGAGCTACCTTGCAGCTTGTACAGAGTTCCAGTCCAAACTCCCTGAATCAATACTAGTGCTCCCTGAACCATCTTGTAGGTATCCTTCTCGAACACTGTTTTTACACCTGCATCATCTAGCTTGCTTACAGAAATCAGATTTTTGGCCAATGCAGGAATATGTAGAACACTCGAAAGTGTTCTAACCCTTCCACCTTCAACTTCAACTTTACTTTTCCGTACCAATGCTCTAGCCTTCTGTCTTCCCAAGAATACTCACCACCTCATATTTCTCATCTCACAACTCTCTTGGGGATGAAGTGAAAGGATGCCCTGAGTCAATTAACCATGCCTCATGATCTACATGTGTACTTGAAGAAGCCAAGTACACATCCCCACCTTCGTCTGAGGTGGTTTTCGACTTTGTAGGAGAAGCATCATCAGAGCCCTTTCCATTATAAGGAGCTTTAGATTTATAGTCCCTTTTGAAGTGCCCTTCCTTTCCACATTTCCAGCACACGACCTTTACAGGTTTCCCTGGAGATTTAGATCTCCCTCTAGATTTAGATCTCCCACTCGATGACTTATTTTTGTTTCTGTTCTAGGACTGTCCTCATACAGACAAGGCATCACCATTCTGGCTTTCCATATTTTTCCTTCTCATCTCCTCCGTCAGCAAGGATGAGACTATTTCATCAAAATGCAAGGCAGTTGCATTGCTACCTATTACAATAACCAGACTACCCCACGAATCTGGTAGAGAACACAACAAACTGATGCACTTATCTTCATTTGAAATTTTAATATCATTAGATGCTAACTGACTTACCATAGTATTAAATGCATTTAGATGCTCTGTCACCAAGTGATCCAGGTGGATCTTCAGGAACACACACACAGGACAAGGAGGACTTAGGGATGCTCAAAAATTAAAGTCATCATAATTATGTCGAGCTAGGGCCAGGTAGTAGATCTCGTTGTCTTGATCGCAGAGGTGTGAACAATTCATCAAACCGAGCTCGTATGCAAAAGATAGAGCTTTGCAAAGTTTGACATGACAAGGGAAAAAGTGGGGCCCATAGTCTGCCACATGGCAGCCCATCAGCCATTGACACATGGCATCCTATCATTGGCCTCCTAAACCTACACAAGAAACAGAAATCATGTTTGGATTAAAACCATATAACAAAAATTGTTTAATATAGTTATTAAGATAACTATATAAAACAATAAACAAAAATTATATAAAATACAAAAATATAATATATATTTTGGTTATATTAAAAATGTCATATATATAACCAAAAAAAAACATATGATATACCATCATATTAAATATGGAAAAGGGTTAGTGCACTAAATTTCAACGAATTATTTAAGAAAATAAAGGAGTCGTTGAATTTTTTAAGGAATGGTTATGCCATATGACACTAGGTACCAACATACCATGTACAACGATGCTACAAAAATATTATATGCACCAACTAAAAACCATATAATACGCCAAAAACGTTAAATGTTCCCAACATAACGGTGGTTCATACGACCAAAGGAAATGCATGCCGAGGAGAAGGATTGGGGGTGGGCCGCCCAATGTGGACACGACCCCCCAGATATGTATTTTTTTCATTTAAAAAATATATATATATATGGTGTATATTGGTTGGGTTATAAAAAAAAAATGAGATTTGTGGAGTGGCAGGATTTGACCACATAACCTCCTCCACTCTAAATTAACCGTTTACCAATCAGGCCAAACAAATTTCTTGGTAACTCCACCAGTGAAATTATTTAAGAACCTAGTTTTTGCTAGAACTAGGGGGAGAAGGACTGCACAAATTTCGATACAGGAGCTGGCACACAAATCGAGGCAGTTTAATAATTTTTTAATGCAGGAACTATGAATTTTGTAGGAGGGCAAAATTTTCAACTTCTCAGAAATTAACAAATTTTAGATGGATTTTACACTTTGTTGCCACAAACGCAATGGCGCTATCCATTTTTCAATCTGAGGTTTGCATCTTCAATTCATTTCCAGAATGCTTGCAGAACCATGATTTCAGCAAAAATAGAGAGCAGAACAATGAGCCACGAAATTTTGCCACGGAGGTAAAATTTCACTTTGTTAGAATATGGTCAAGTTTGTACTTGTTTTTCATGGTTTTCCATAGGGATCCTAATGGTGAAATCAGATTTGACATCTGAGTAGCGAATTTTCAGCTCATCGCTAAAACAAAATCTTTGGGGAATCCCGAGGGAATCTAAAAGATTCCTTGAGCTCCGAATTTTCAAATTCTTAGAATTCGGATTTTGGATAGTCGTTTCAGCACTGCCCGATGCCACAAATCTGATGGTGTATTCAGATTTGTCTTTCTCTCATTTCTTATTTCATTCACTTTTTTAAGTGCCAGTGCAGATGTCCATCTTCATGTGCAAATGGTCTTCTTCTTGTGATCGATGATGTGAGATCGATGTTTCAAAAAGCTTCAGCACTTTGACAGCCTTTGCTTCAGATGGCCCTTGGTTGTGAGGTATATGATTCGTCATGTTCATGTACTTCTTCTTTCTGCATTATGATGTACAGATCCATGACTGATGTTGATGCAGGATCTTGTTATTACATGTTGTCATAATTCCTTGTTTGATTTGATGTGGAATATTTCTATGTGATGTACTTCCTATCATAACTCTTTATGTTATGCTATGATATCCCTTGTTGTATGTTGTGGCATACTCTTGTTGTCTTCATGCATGTGTTTTGCTTTGACATCCCTTTTGTGCCATGTTGGCGAGATGCACACCATGCTTGTTTTTGTGTCATACTGATAGGAGTCTTTTGATTGAGAGTTCTAGCTATGGAACATCTCTTAGAGCCACTCCTGCATAAGGGCATTCTTCCTTGTATGATTGAGACATCATCTCTGTGTACATCATCTTTCTTGACAACACATAATGCAGCGGCCTACACCATCTTGACACCAGGGCTCTGAGACGTAGTCCCTCCTGGATGAACTCCATTATCAATGGGTTTGTTTTCATGTGATGGTGATTTCTATGTTACTCTTATTTATAGCATGCAGATGTATTCGTTAGTGTTCCTTTAATTGAAATTTTAACACATCACGAAAGTCAAAGGTCTTGGAAAGGTCCTTCTTCACACCTGGACCTGGAT
Source organism: Pinus taeda (assembly GCA_000404065.3). NCBI lineage: Eukaryota > Viridiplantae > Streptophyta > Pinopsida > Pinales > Pinaceae > Pinus > Pinus taeda. Next base: position 20,013 of record APFE031720950.1, on the reverse strand, counting down.
CAAGTGGTATTAGAGTAGTCTTTACGTGTATGTGAATTGCAGTGTGAACAATGACTCTTGCAGCGATAGAGAATGAAAGAGCGATGTACGAGACCATGGTCAACATTTCCAAGAGAGTGGAAATCATGTATGAAACTCTACAGAAAGAGAGAGAGGAAGAGGAGCGATTGCAGGTTCAGTTGCAAGCCACAAAATAGGCCATGGAATAATTGAAGAAAAGAAAACATAATCTTCAAACAGAGAATGATGAATTGAAGATGCACTTACATGAAAAGAAAGAAGAAAAACAAAGTTTGCTACAACAACTGCAAGCAAAGAATGAGGCCTTGGAAAAGCTATAGTGTAGCCCATGTGAGGTAAAAAATTAGTTCTCAATCTTTATGTATGTTTCCTGATGATGATTTAGTTGTGTTTGAAAATCATACCATAGGAATCGGCTCCAAACTGTTGAAGAGAATGGGGTATGAAGGAAAAGGCTTCGGCATTAATGGCCAAGGCATTGTTAACCCCATCAAAGTAGAGGAATTACCCCATCAAGCAAGACTTGGGTATGTCAGGAAAGAAGTTGGAGAGTGCTCAAAGGTGTTAGAATCGTTCGAGACATCGTCGAGGAAAGAGAATTATGGGAAAGCATCCCCATCATCCCATGACAGTGCCCATTGCAGGGAGAGAGCTGAGGCAAGCTCTCATTGCCATACTGACATCAAAGATAGCAAAGGAAGGTATAAACATTTTAGATCTTCAAATTTTCATTTTGATTATGATCATGTTGTTAATAATGAACGAAGACAAAGGCATCGAAAAACATGCACTTTTTGTGGTTTACCTAACCATACCTTTTCCAAGTGTTGGAAAAGAATGGCAACACTCACAATGATGAGACATGAAACACCCTCTCAACAACATGAAAGGAAATAGGTTAAGCAGATATGGAGGAACAAAACCTATTGCAGTCATTGCGACAGAAATGGCCATCACAGAGCCACTTGCTAGAAGCTCCATCCAGAGCAGCGCCTTAAAGACAAAGCGTCGGTGTGTGAACCAAGAACAGTTGTTCGACAAACAAAACCACCTCAAGGAGGTGACCCATTCACATTGATCACTGAAAAATGGTTTCTAGACATGTTGTCATTTCATGGTCAGTCTTTTGTAAATCATTTGTTGCATTTTAAAGTGTAAAAGTGATGATGTGTTTTACATCACTTGGTCAACAATAATGATGTTTGGTCATGTTTTGAGTTGTATTTTGAGTTGCATGTTAAAACTCTGAAAGTAATGCTATGTTTCCAATCACTTTTCAAAACAATAGTGTTGGCCTTATTTTATTTTTTTTGTAAATCTTATGTTGTAGAGATGATGTGCCCACATCACTTATTGAAGCAACTGCGATATGTTGGCCTTGTTGTCATAACTAGAGTATTGCTTCCATCTTATTTTAAACTTGACCACCGAGATGTGTTTTAAACTTGTGGCAAGTTTGGGACGTTTGGGTCTTTAGTTGGTCATGTAATTCCAACATGTATTTTCCAAAATAATGTACTACAGTTTGCAGTGGTAACAGGTGTCAGCTCATCGCTTAAGGCTCCAAAGAACAAAGATGAAGGAGATGGAAGCGAGACCTTTTCAGGACACTTGTCATGTAGACAAGGTACAGAGAAGATGCAAATTATTGTCCATGCTTTTGGAGGACCAAAAGCTCCTCAGTGGGGAGGATTCATCTAGGTGGATCTTCAGGAACACACACACAGGACAAGGAGGACTCAGGGATGCTCAAAAATCAAAGCCATTGGAATGACTTCGAACTAGGACCAGATCGTAGATCTTGTCATCTTGATTGCAGAGGTACAAATGGATCGTCAAACCAAGCTCGTATGCAAAAGATAGAGCTCTGCAAAGTTTGACATGACAAGGGAAAAAGTGGGGCCCACAGTGTGCCACATGGTAGCCCATCAACCATTGACACATGGCAGCACGTCATTGGCCTCCTAAACATGCACAAGAAACAAAATTCATTTTTCCATTAAAACCATATAACAAAAATTGTTTAATATAGTTATTAAAATAACTATATAAAACAATAAACAAAAATTATATAAAAATACAAAGATATAATATATATTTTGGTTATATTAAAAATGTCATATATATAACCAAAAAAAAACCATATGATATAACAATATAAAAACAAAATTAAATAAATCAAAAGAGCCCATCATATTAAATATGGAAAAGGGTTAGTGCACTAAAGTTCAACGAATTATTTAAGAAAATAAAGAGGTCCTTGAATTTTTGAAGGAATGGTTATGCCATATGACACTAGGTACCAACGTACCATGTACAACGATGCTCCAAAAATATTATATGCACCAAATGAAAACCATATAGTACGCCAAAAAACGTTAAATGCGCCCAACATTGCAGTGGTTCATATGACCAGAGGGAATGCGTGCCGAGGAGAAGGATTGTGGGCGGGCCGCCCAATGCGGACCTGACCCCCCAGATATGTATTTTTTCATTTAAATATATATATATATATATATATATATTATATATATATATATATATATATATATATATATTATATATATATATATATATATGGTGTATATTGCTTGGGTTATAAAACAAAAATTAGATTTGGGGAGGGGCAAGATTTGACCACGTAACCTCCTCCACACTAAATTAACCATTTACCAATTAAGCCAAACAAATTTCTTGGTAACTCCACTAGTGAAATTATTTAAGAACTCAGTTTTTACTAGAACTGAGGGGAGAAGGACTACACAAATTTCAAGAAAGGAGTTGGCACGCAATTTGAAGCAATTTAATCATCTTTTAATGCAGGAACTATGAATTTTGCAGGAGGGCAAAATTTTCAACTTCTCAGAAATTGACAAATTTTATATGGATTTTACACCTCTCGTTTCCACGAACACAATGGCGCTGTCCATTTTTCAATTTGAGGTCTACATCTTCAATTCATTTCTAGAATGCTCACGGAACCATGATTTTAGCAAAAACATTAAGCGAAACCATGACCCATGAAATTTTCCCACGGAGGTAAAATTTCACTTTTTCAGAATATGGTCATGTTTATACTTGTTTTTCATGGTTTTCCATAGGGATCCTAATGGTGAAATCAGATTTGATATCCAAGAAGCGAATTTTTAGCTCATCCCTGAAACAGAATCTTTGAGGAATCCCAAAGGAATTTAAAAGATTCCTTGAGCTCTGAAGTTTCAAATTCTTAGAATTCAGATTTTGGATAGTCGCTTCAGCACTACTCGACCCCACAAATCTGATGGTGTATTGATATTTCTCTTTCTCTCATTTCTTCTTTCAGTCACTTTTTAAAGTGCCAGTGTAGATGTCCATCTTCATGTGTGAATAGTCTTCTTCTTGCGATCGATGATGTGAGATCGATGTTTTAGCAAGCTTCATCACTTTGACAGCCTTTGCTAATTATGGCCCTTGGTTGTGAGGTATATGATTCATCATGTTCATGTACTTCTTCTTTCTGCATTATGATGTATAGATCCATGACTGATGTTGATGCAGGATCTTGTTATTACATGTTGTCATGATTCCTTGCTTGATTTGATGCAAAATCTTTCTATGTGATGTACTTCCTGTCATAACTCTTTATGTTATGCTCTGAAATCCCTTGTTGTATGTTGTGGGATACTCTTGTTTTCTTCATGCATGTGTTTTGCTTTGACATCCCTTTTGTGCCATGTTGGCAAGATGCACACCATGCTTGTTTTTGTGTCATATTGATATGAGACATTTGATTGAGAGTTCTAGCTGTGGAACATCTCTTAGAGCCACTCTTGCATGAGGGCATTCTTCCTTGTATGATCAAGACATCATCTCTATGTACATCATCTTTGTTGACAACACATAATGCAGTGGCCTACACCATCTTGACACCGAGACCTAGAGACATAGTCCCTCCTGGACGAACTCCGTTATCAATGGCTTTGTTTTCATGTGCTAATGATTATTATTTTACTCTTCTTTACAGCATGCATATGTATTCATTAATGTTCCTTTAATTGCAATTTTAACACATCAGAAAGTAAAAGGCCTTAGAAAGGTCCTTCTTCACACCAAGACCTGGTTCAAGTGGTATCAGAGAGGTCTTTACATGTATGTGTATCGCAGTGTCAGCAATGGAACTTGCAGCGACAAAGAATGAAAGAGCATTGTATGAGACCATGGTCAACATTTTCAAGAGAGTGGAAATCATGTATGAAACTCTACAGAAAGAGACAGAGGAAAAGGAGTGATTGCAGCTTCAGTTGCAAACCATAGAAGAGGCCATGGAAGAACTAAATAAAAAAAAACATAATCTTCAAATAGAGAATCATGAATTGAAGATGCGCATACATGAAGAGAAAGAAGAAATACACAGTTTGCTACGACAGTTGAAAGCAAAGGACGAGGCCTTGGAAAAGCTACAATGTAGCCCATGTGAGGTAAAAATTAGTTCTCAATCTTGATGTATGTTTCCTGATGATGATTTCGTTGTGTTTGAAAATCCCACCATAGGAATTGGCTCCAAACCGTTGAAGAGAATGGGGTATGAAGGAAAAGGCTTGGGTGTTAATGGCCAAGGCATTGTTAACCCCATCAAAGTAGAGGAATTACCCCGTCAAGAAGGACTTGGGTATGTCAGGAAAGAAGTTGGAGAGTGCTCAAAGGTGTTATAGTCGTCTGAGACATCGTCGAGGAAAGAGAATGATGGGAAAGCATCCCCATCATCCCATGGAAGTGCTCGTTGCAGGGAGAGAGCTGAGGCAAGCTCTCATGCCATACTGACATCAAAGATAGCAAACGAAGGTATAATCATTTTTGATCTTTAAATGTTCATTTTAATTATGATCATGTTTTTAATAATGAACGAAGACAAAGGAATCGAAAAACATGCACTTTTTGTGGTTTACCTAACCATACCTTTTCCAAGTGTTGGAAAAGAATGGTAGCATTCACAAGGATGAGACATGAAAGACCCTCCCAACAACATGAAAGGAAACAGGTTAAGCAGATATGGAGGAAGAAAACCAATTGCAGTATTGCGATAGAAATGGCCATCAAAGAGCCACCTGTTAGAAGCTCCATCCAGAGTAGCGCCTTCAAGACAAAGCGTCGGTGCATGAACCAGGAAGCACAATTGTTTGACAAACAAAACCACCTCAAGGAGGTGACCCATTCACATTGATCAATGAAAAATAGTTTCTAGACATGTTTTCGTTTCATGGTCAGTATTTTGTAAATCATTTGTTGCATTTTAAAGTGTAAAAGTGATTATGTGTTTTCCATCACTTCGTTAGAAACAATGATGTTTGGTCATGCTTTGAGTCGTATTTTGAGTTGCATGTTAAAACTCTAAAAGTGATTCTATGTTTCCAATCACTTGTCAAAACAATAGTGTTGGCCTTATTTTATTTTTTTTGTAAATCATGTGTTGTAGAGATGATGTGCCCACATCACTTATTGAAGCAACTGTGATACGTTGGCCTTGTTGTCATAACTGGAGTATTGCGTCCATCTTATTGTAAACGTGACCACCGAGATGTGTTGTAAACTCGTGGCAAGTGTGGGACGTTTGGGTCTTTAGTTGGTCATGTCATTCCAACATGTATTTTCCAAAACAATGTACTACAGGTTGCAGCGGTAACAGGTGTCGGCTCGTCACTTAAGGCTCCGAAGAACAAAGGTGAAGGAGATGGAAGTGATACCTTTTCAGGACACTTGTGATGCAGAAAAGGTATAGAGAAGATGTAAATTATTGTCCATGCTTTTGGAGGACCAAAAGTTCCTCAGTGGAGAGGATTGATCCACGTGGATCTTCAGGAACACACACACAAAGGACAAGGAGGACTTAGGGATGCTCAAAAATCAAAGTCATCGGAATGACTTTGAACTAGGACCAGATCGTAGATCTTGTCATCTTGATCGTAGAGGTGTGAACGGTTTGTCAAACCGAGCTCGTATGCAAAATATAGAGCTTTGTAAAGTTTGACATGACAAGGGAAAAAGTGGGGCCCACAATGTGCCGCATGGCAGCCCATCACCCATTGACACATGGCAGCCTGTCATTGGCCTCCTAAACCTATACAAGAAACAAAAAACATTTTTCGATCAAAACCATATAACAAAAATTGTTTAATATAGTTATCAAAATAACTATATAAAACAATAAACAAAAATTATATAAAAATACAAAAATATAATATATATTTTGGTTATATTAAAAATTTCATATATATAACCAAAAAATAAAAAACCATATCATATAACAATATAAAAACAAAATTAAATAAATCAAAAGAGCCCATCATATTAAATATGGAAAAGGGTTAGTGCACTAAAGTTCAACGAATTATTTAAGAAAATAAAGGGGTCGTTGAATTTTTGAAGGAATGGTTATGCTATATGACACTAAGTACCAACATACCATGTACAACATGCTCCAAAAATATTATATGCACCAACTAAAAATCATATAATACGCCAAAAAATGTTAAAAGCACCCAACATTACGGTGGTTCATACGACCAAAGGAAATGCATGCCGAGGAAAAGGATTGGGGGTGCGCCGCCCAATGCCGACCGGACTCCCCAGATATGTATTTTTTTCGTTTATATATATATATATATTATATAATATATATATATATATGGTGTATATTGGTTGGGTTATAAAACAAAAATGAGATCTGTGGAGGGGCAGGATTTGACTACATAACCTCCTCCACGCTAAATTAACCATTTATTAATTAGGTCAAACAAATTTCTTGGTAACTCCACTAGTGAAATTATTTAAGAACTTAGTTTTTGCCAGAATTGGGGGGAGAAGGACTGCACAAATTTCGAGATAGGAGTTAGCACGGAAATCAAGGTAGTTTAATAATTGTTTAACGCAGAACTATGAATTTTGTAGGAGGGTAAAATTTTCAACTTCTCAGAAATTGACAAATTTTATATGGATTTTACACCTCTCGTCGCCATGAACACGATGGTGCTATCCATTTTTCAATCTGAGGTATGCATTTTCAAGTCATTTCCCAAATGCTCGCGGAACCATGATTTCAACAAAAATAGGTAGTAGAACCACGAGCCATGAAATTTTCACACAGAGGTAAAATTTCACTTTGTCTGAATATGGTCAAGTTTATACCTGTTTTTCATGGTTTTCTATAGTGATCCTAATGGTAAAATCAAATTTGACGTCTGAGAAATTGATTTTCAGCTCATCTTTGAAATAGAATCTTTGAGGAATCCCGAGGGAAAGTAAAAGGTTCCTTGAGCTCCAAATTTTCAAATTCTCAGAATTCGGATTTTGGACAGTCGTTTCAGCACTACTCGATGCCACAAATCTGATGGTGTATTGATATTTCTCTTTCTCTCATTTCTTCTTTCCGTCACTTTTTTAAGTGCTAGTGCAGATGTCCATCTTCATGTGCGAACAGTCTTCTTCTTGTGATTGATGATGTGAGATCGATGTTTCAGCAAGCTTCAACACTTTGATAGCCTTTGCTTCAGATGAACCTTGGTTGTGAGGTATATGATTCATCATGTTCATGTACTTCTTCTGTCTGCATTATGATGTACAAATCCATGATTGATGTTGATGCAGGGTCTTGTTATTACATGTTGTCATGATTCCTTGCTTGATTTGATGCGAAATATTTCTATGTGATGTACTTCCTGTCATAACTCTTTATGTTATGCTCTGAGATCCCTTGTTTTATTTTGTGGTATACTCTTGTTGTCATCATGCATGTGTTTTGCTTTGACATCCCTTTTGTGCCATGTTGGTGGGATCTGCACCATGCTTGTTTTTGTGTCATACTAATAGGAGTCTTTTGATTGAGAGTTCTAGCTATGGAACATCTCTTAGAGCCACTCTTGCGTGAGGGCATTCTTCCTTGTATGATCGAGGCATCATCTCTGTTTGCATCATCTTTCTTGACAACACATAATGCAGTGGCCTACACCATCTTGACATTGGGCCCGGAGATATAGTCCCTCCTAGACGAACTTCATTATTAGGAGCTTTGTTTTCATGTGTTGATGATTGTTATGTTACTCTTCTTTATAGCATGCAGATGTATTCATTAATGTTCCTTTAATTTCAATTTTAGCACATCACGAAAGTAAAAGGTCTTGGAAAGGTCCTTCTTCACACCCGGACTTGGATCACCGAGTCTCCATCTTTCATTCTCAGGTTATATGGCTTTTTCCACAGGAACAGTTTATTCACAAGGGACTTAGATTGGTACAAATTCCCTAACTTGTCCCACAAAGCCTTTGTCGTAGCTTCCCCTGATACATTCAACAATACTGAATCTGAGATACACAATCGTATTGTGCTCTTTGCGTTCCAATCCAACTTCTTCCATTCTCCATCGGTCACTCCCTTTGGTTTAGTACCTGGATCTACCACAATCCACTGATCTTTATCCACCAACAGGTCCTCCACCTCGAGTTTCCACAACTCAAAACTCTGACCATTAAATTTCTTGATCTTTATCTTTCCATGACTTGTCATATTCTTTCACCACCAGAATTGATCTCACAGATCTCCCACTGTACAGGGTCTACCACAGGCTCGAGCAAAACCCTTCAGCAACAAAGGCCTCCCCTTGAAGCCAAAAACAACTTTGATACCAAATGTAGGTTTTAACCCTATACAGAAATTACCTGCATATGAATTCTAAAACATAGAAAAATAAACAATGCGAGAGCTTAACACATAAAACACATATACACAAAGATTTTCCCTTAGATCCCAAAACCGGGACTACTAGCTTGATTTTTCATTATGTTCCTTTCAATTTTATAATACATATTTATACATGTCGAAGCATCCAATACCATGGACTAAAAACCATCGCATCCAATACCATGGACGGAAAACCATTGCGTCCAATACCATGGACCGAAAAACCATCACGTCCAAAAAACATGTTCAAAAATCATGCACAAAACCATAGGTGGGTCCACCCAACTTAACATAGGGTCCAAAATTAAAATTTTCTGGGGCACTGCCCCGGACCCCATAAAGTAGGGTTACGAGTACCCCTCAAACCCCTTGTTAACTACGCAGAAAGAATATAAAACAACCCAACACTATGCAGGGGCTCAAACTCTGCCTTATCAGCCCTTTATCTAGCAATTCATGTACCCGTTGTCTGATCTCCTCATTGTCTTTGGGGTTCATCCGATATGCTACCTTATTTGGAAAACATGCTCCGGGTATAAAGTCAATATGATGAATTATACTTCTCTTAGGGGGCAGTTTATCTAGCAAGTCATCTAAACATTTTCTGTTTGTAGGTCAGAAATTAGGTCAAGCTAGAAAAAGTTTTGTTTTCAGGGTATAGTTAGTCATTTCTTTGATCAGTTTTTGTAAGTTGATGTGAAGATCTCTTGCAGGACACCTCAGCTCACCATACATCCATAAAAAAGCTAGCACCATCTCATTTCTCATATATTTCCCAAGTCGTTCACAACATTTTGCCAATCTACCCTAATTTCTTCATTTTTCTCCATAAGCTTCCCTCTTGCCATTTGAACAAATCCAACCATCCTGTTCTTTCTTGATCTTCCTTGACAAGATATAGACACCTCAAAACATTCATCTAGCCTTTAGCTACCCATTCCCATCATTTTTACACCTTCAAAATCCAAAAATAGCTCTCTGCCTCCTCCTGTAGATCCTCCTATAAATCCCCTGCAGCCTCCTGTAGAATTTCCAGTGAGTGATTTTTCGAAGTCTGATCACTATGAAAGTCCATAGAAGGGTACTAGGGGCTTCTTAGGACCTTTTCACACCTTCCTCCACCTCCACGAAAACCAACTCCATATTCCTTCACCACCAAACCTCTACACAATCACAATCAGATAAATCACATGCATAATAATTTCACATAAAAACACTCAAAAGCACAAAAAGATGTTTTCTTCTCATTGCTTTTCAGAAGTAGCTTGAATAAATGCAAATCACCTTTTTAGTAGTCAATGTTACTCATTTCATCAGTTTTCATCTGTTTTCTTGCAAAAGTAGGGTTAATAGGTAAATTAGGGTTTGCTAGGGTTTGCTAGGGTTTGTTTTACATTTCAGTTTTCCTTCTCTTTCTGAAAATAGAATAGCCTTTGTAGAGTTAGCTTTCTTTCATCACAGTTGAAAGGTTCTTTTGAGAATTCAGAGAAGTTGGCTTAAGCTCCTAGTGAACTTGCACCAGCTGAACAAGAGATAGCCTGCAGTAAGAGCTAGTGCTTGTGCATACAGCACCATCACTTCCAAGTTTGTTACGAACTACCAGGTTGATAAAAGTAAAGTAGGAAGCCCCAGGAATTGCAACATTATTGTTGCAATGCTGGTGATCACCACCTTCTACCATACGTTGACCATGAAGTATTCAAAGGCCCTTCTCTCCAATATGTCCAAGCCTTTGATGCCATAGCATGGTTTTCTCTCCAGAGACCACTAGATTTTGTATTCCACTTTCAGGAACCATAGAGTTGTTGCACCCATCAACAATAGTGCCACCTTGCAAATTGTAGAGAGTTCCATCTGAACTCCCCACATCAATACTAGTGCTCCCCAAACCATCTTGCAGGTATCCTTCTTGAACACTATTTTTACACCTGCATCATCCAAATTGCTTACAGAAATCAGATTTCTGGCCAATGCAAGAATATGCAGAACACTCGGAAGTGTTCTAACCCTTCCACCTTGCAACTTCAACTTTACTTTCCCATGACCAATGATTTTAACCTTCCTATCATCCCCTAAGAAGACATCACCACCATCGTATTTCTCATACTCGCAAAACCACTCTCTATGGGGAGTGAAGTGAAAAGATGCACATGAGTCAATAAACCATGCCTCATGATCTACATGTGTACTTGAAGAAGCCAAGTACACATCCCCACCTTCATCTGAGGTGGTTTTCACCTCTGCAAAAGGAGCATCATCAGATCCCTTTCCTTTATTAGGAGATTTAGATTTACAATCCCTTTTGTAGTGCCCTTCCTTTCCGCATTTCTATCACACCACCTTTACAGGTTTTCGTGGAGATTTATATCTCCCTCTAGATTTAGATCTCCCACTCAATGACTTAATTTTGTTTATGTTTTGGGACCGTCCTCGTACAGACAAGGCATCACCATTCTGGCTCTCCATATTTTTCCATATCATCTCTTCCATCAGTAAGGATGAGACTATTTCATCAAACTGCAAGGCAGTTGTATTGCTACCTATTGCAATAACCATACTATCCCATGAATTTGGTAGAGAACACAACAAACCAATGCACTTATCTTCATCTGAAATTTTAACATCAACAGATAATAACTGACTTACCACAATATTAAATGCATTTAGATGCTCTGTCATCGAGTCTCCATCTTTCATCCTCAGGTTATACAACTTTTTCCATAGGAATAGTTTATTCAGCAGAGACTTAGATTGGTACAGAGTCCTTAACTTGTCCCACAAAGCCTTCGACGTAGCTTCCCTTGATATATTCAGCAATATTGAATCTGAGACACACAATCATATTGTGCTCTTTACCTTCCGATCCAACTTCTTTCATTCTTCATTAGGCACTCTTGTTGGTTTAGTACCCAAATCTACCATGATCCACTAATCTTTATCCACCAACAGATCCTCCATCTTGAGTTTCCACAACTCAAAACTCTGAACATTAAATTTCTCAATCTCTATCTTTCCACTGCTTGCCATGTTCTTTCACCACCAGAATTGATCTCGCATATCTCCCACTGAACAGGGTCTACCATAGGCCTGAGCAAAACCCCTTAGCAACAAAGGCATCCCCTTGAAGCCAAACAACTCTGATACCAAATGTAGGTTATAACCCTATATAGAAAATACCTACATACGAATTATAAAACACAGAAAATAAACAATGCAAGAGCATAACACATAAAACACATATACATATAGATTTTCCCCTAGATCCCAAAATCAGGACTACCAGCTTGATTTTTCATTATGTTCCTTTCAATGTTACAATACATATTTATACATGCCAAAGCATCCAATACCATGGACCAAAAACCATCGTGTCCAAACCCATGTGTGAAAATCATGCACAAAACCATAGGTAGGTCCGCCCAGCCTAATATAGGGTCCAAAAAACAAAATTTTCTGGGGCACTACCCTGGACCCCATAGAGGGGGGTTACCTGCACCCCTCAAACCCCCTGTGACCCCCCCGCTATGCAATCAGCACAATGTAGGGGGGGCTACGTCTCCCCTCTAAGCCCCCCAGTTAACTATGTGGGCTAGTCGTGGAAAGAATATAACACAACCCAACAAGAGTTATCCCTTAAATTAAAGAGATAAGATTGAGTTATATTTGAGTTGTAATTAGTTAACTCAGTTTACTAAGTTTACTAAGTTAAGTCCGGTTAAATTAGTTTCAAACTGTTTGAGGAACTAATAGTGAGTTAACAGTCAGTTGATGTATTAATGCACTCAACTAGTTCTACTCTGGTTAACTAAAGATTCCCTCATCAGAAACTCATGCATGTCTATTGCGAGAAAGAGCCAATTGAGATTAATGTTCAAGGATAGTGTACTATCAATTGCATGTGTTTTCTCATGGAGAAAACTCATGCATGCAGTCAAGGATTCATCCTTGAGGATTGTGCAGTTTTGAAGGCTTGGTTTTCCACTTGGTAATAGGCTAATCATCCACAAGGAACAACGTAATAAAATAGGAGCTTGGAGGGTAGAGAGGAAGGATGGAGAGAAGCCAAGATTTCCTGTAAGCATCTGTGAGGATTGTATTAAGAGCTAGCTAGTTGTGAGAGCTAAGTCTTTGTATAATTCCTATGTATTTCCACCATGTATGATGATACAATAGTGTGGAGTTTCTAGCTGAGGCTTTCCCCAAAGTATTTTCATGTGTATTGTGCCATTGATTCTTCTTCTTATAGTTATATTTTTTAGCTCGATCTTTGAGCTTCTGCAAATTGATATTAAAAGTAGGTTATAGTATTATGCTTTGGTTTATATTGCATTATTGGGTTAACCTATCACAGATTTTCTACACAGACAACAAGATGAAGATGATTTGATTGAACACATACTCCAAAGTCTAACTCCCAGTACATTGTCCTTAGAAGATGTAGTAAAGGAAACCCAAAATAGCCATCAAATTTAACTATTCTGAGCTGATTCCAACCCTATCCATGTCAGAACCATAGAATTCAACCCTGAGAGAGCTTTGAAAATCAACCCATCTCTTTCAGTTCACCAAGAAGAAAGTTGTGCAACCTGCTAAAGGAACACCTAGATGCCTTTGCTTGGAGTTACAAATAAATGAAGGGAGTGCACCCCTCAGTGTGTACTCACCACATTTATACCAAAGAAGGTTGCAAGCCAGTCCAGAAACCCAAAAGGAGGATGAATCTAGCTCTTAAAGGTATAGTCAAAGAAGAATTGCAAAAGCTACTAGATGCAGGATTCATTTACACTATCTCAGACAATTAGTGAGTCTCTCCTTTGGTGTTGGTTCCAAATAAAAATGGTAAGTGGAGGATTTGTGTTGATTACAGGGAGTTAAATAATGCCACAAAGAAGGACCATTTTTCTCTACCTTTCATGGACCAAGTGCTAGATGTCCTGACAAGGAAAAAGGTTTTCTCTTTCCTAGATAGATTCAGTGGGTACAATCAAATCCAGATCAACCTGGAATACTAGGATAAGACCACCTTCACTTGTCCTTGGTGTACTTTGTCCATGATGCGGTAGAGATTTATATGGATGATTTTACACCTTATGGATGTGATTTCCAGGAGGTTATATCCAACTTAGTTAAGGTTCTCTAGAAATGCATTGAAATGAACTTGTCTCCCAGTCTTGAAAAATGTGAATTCTTGATGACTACAAGGACTGTGCTAGGTCATTCAATATCCCAGCAAGGACTGTAGGTGGACCCAAACAAAATAGCTATCATCTAGAGGGTCCCACCTCCACAAAAGCAGAGAGATGTTAGAAGTTTCCTAAGGTCAGTTGGATACTACCGAAGGTTTATAAAAGACTTCAGCAAGTTGGCTTCTCCTATATTTGGGCTATTGGCCAAAGACTCTGAGTTTGTATGGTCAAAAAGTTGTCAAAAGGCCCTGGACACCCTAAAGGACATGTTAACCATTGCACCAATTCTAAGAGGCTAAAATTGGGCCCTTCCTTTTCATATACATGCTGATGCCTCACACAAAGCCATAGGAGAAGCCCTAGTCAAGATATATGAAAAATTGCCTTATGCCATTTACTTTATCATTAAGAATCTGTCAAAGGGCGAACTAAGCTAAATAATGACTAAAAAGGAGCTCCTGGATTTTTTGCATTCATTGAACAAATTTAGGCATTATATCACAGGCTCTCAAACATTTGCACATATTGACCATGTTGCAATCAAATATTTAATGAATAAACCTGATGCGAATGCCTAGATTATTAGATGGTTACTTTTATTACATCAGTTTGACCTAACTACTATTGATAAGCCTCGAAAGGAAAATGTTGTTGCAGACTTTTTGTCCAGATTAACTTTGCCTATGGGTGAGGAAGTAATGGTTGATGATCAGATACGGAAGAACACTTATTCACCATTTCATTTCTCTCTACATGGTTTGCTAACATAGAAACTATTTGGTAACTGCATAGTTCCCACTGAATTTGTCCTCCAAAGAGAAAAGAAAGATTATGAGGAAGAGCGCCCCATTCACTTAGATTGGGGGAAACCTCTTCAAACAATGCCTGGATCAAATTCTGAGAAGATGTGTCAGGGAGGAGTAAGTCTTTAACATCCTTCTGACCTATCATGATGGACCTTGTGGAGGTCACTTTGTAGCAAAGAGGACAACATTTAAAATGTTACAAGCTAGTTATTATTCGCCCACTCTTCATGAGGATGTGAAAAGATATACTAGTCAGTGTGATTGGTGCCAAAGGATAGGAAAGCCTACTCCAAGATATGAAATGCCTCTGCAACCTTAAGTGACTTTTAAGCCATTTGACAAGTGGGGCATGGACTTCATTAGACCTATTGATCCTCCTTCCAAGCAAAAGTGGTATATCATTGTATGCACTGACTATTTGACTAAGTGGGTTGAATCCAAGGCAATCAAGGCAGTAACGAAAGAGAAGGTGACCAAGTTCTTAAGGGAGAATGTATTTTATAAGTTTGGGTACACTAGAGATCTGGTCACTACTCAAGGTAGCCAATTTACCTTGAACATGATTGAAGACTTGTTCAGCCACCATAAGATCAAGAATAGAACCTCTACTCCATATCACCCACAAGCTAATGGGAAAGTGGAGGTGACCAACAGAGCGCTAGAGGGCATCTTGACCAAATTGGTTAGTAGTAGCAGGAAAGATTGAGAAGATAGACTAGTTGAGGCCACCTAGGCCTATAATACCACCTGGAAGACCACCACTGGATTCACACCCTATGAGCTGGTCTATGGCAAAAAGGCCCTGCTATCCATTGAATTTGATTATAATACATTGACGATGGTAGCCCAACTAGATCTAGATCTCAGTAATGCACAAAAAGAGAGATTTCTCCAGTTGAATGGTTTAGATGCGTTCAGAATGTAGGCCCTCCTACACATAGAGGTAACTCAAATTCAAAGCAATATCTGGCATGATAAGAACATCAAGGATAAGTAAATTCAAGAAGGTGATTGGGAATTGTTATATGATTCCAAATATAAATACTTAAGGGAAAGTTAAGGAAACGATGGTTAGGGCCTTATGTTATAGAGAGATGTCATGATAATGGTTCATTGTAAATCAGAACCATAGATGCAGAGGCCATTCCTTTACTTGTTAATGGGCATAGATTGAAAGTTTACAAAAGGCCATTGTCAAAGAAAGAGTTCATGGATGGTATCAATAACACAATGATGGTGGTGGAGCAAGCCTCAGCTCCTGCCTCGTCAAGTCACTAAGAAAACGAAAAAAGAAAAACAAATAAGGAGAGTCAAGTGAAAACCTCCATGAGGTGCCTAAGTCCCACTATTGGGTTGAAAACCTCTTAGGGCGGCCCAATGGTGTCAAAAAAAAAGAAAAAAAAGAGAGAAATAAAAAGATCTCTGGGTGGAAACATCTCTTGAGGTGCTCAGGGCAAGCAACTACGATGAAAACTTCTTAGAGGTAGACTAGTTGTTACACTGAAATTTGTCACCATGACTATCTACAGTTAATATGGCTCCATCAATAGTCATAATATCGTCCTTGTCAAGCCTCATACCTCTGCTCTTCATGTCAAACTTCAAAAAGAGAGAAAGTCACTTAAAAACATGTTTATCTCTGGGTACACAGGTTCTCTCTACCTTCCCTGCGTGTACGCACTCCAAACACACTGTACCTGCGTACTTGTACGCTCTGTAAGCCAAAGGATGGGTGCGTACCCCT
>APFE031720930.1:0-16026 GCA_000404065.3 Pinus taeda | reverse complement strand
TCAAAAATGGATGAGAAATTTTGACAAGTTCTGGACCTCCAAAAGGGCCAAAAACACCCAAAAAGTGCCCTCTCTGCCACTTTTTTTTCCACACAGGAAGCAGTCTTGGGAGATTGCATTTTTGGAGGGGAAAATGGACTCCAAATCAAAAACTTCAAGTTGTCCCAGGAAGTAGACTCACCAATATTTCCAATGAGCTATTCTTCACCTGATTTTTACTTCGGGAAGCCTTCCAAAACTGGCCTGGAAAAAGCGCTATGCATAGGATCGGTGGCACTACGCATAGGAGAAAAATTTTCCAGTTTTGCCTGTTTGTTTAGAATTTTGCCTAGTTTGCTGTCAATTTGAATTTTTCTTCTCTCTTTGGTAAATTGATGATGTAATATGATGTAACTTGATGTACTATGATCTAAATATGATGAAATATGACTTGAGGAGGTAGATACATTAGTTTAGAGTTGGTTTAAAGATGAATGAAGTAGTTTCCATAGTTTTAGAGGCAAGCTATTCCACTACCTATTTTTCAGTTCCTAGTTTAGATCGTGTTGAAACAGCTCCTTGACTCATGGATTCGACCCCTAATGGCTAGCATATGTGTTTTGATGCCTATATCTTGTACTTTCTTAGTCAATTGTCAAGGTTGGACTCTTGTGGATGCATTGAGCACTATTATAAATCACTTCTGCAGTTTGGCAAGGAAATGACCCAGGGTTTTGCAGCATTTTGTGGGATTATTCTGGTAATGTGAATTAGAATTGTTTTCTCCTATGTTATTCAATCTATCTTATGTTTATATGTGCCATCATCTCTCTTTTTCTGCATAACTAAATTAATCAAGATTAAAGGGTGGAATCCATTGGTGTTTCAGTGCTCTGCCTTGGGGTTTATTTAGTTTTAAATGTTTTTTGTTGTTTGAAGACAACTCATGAAACTTGCATGCCCTCTCCAACTCCCCACTAGCCTTTAGATTCACCATCACATTCATTTCAAACTGCTAAAACACTTGCCTACCTCGCCCCATAGAAACCTCTACAAATCTGAGCTGATTTCCCGGACCCAAAGCTGCCTTCCTCATCTGATTCAGCAACCAACCATTAAAATCAATCAAATTGCTCTGAGCATATAGCTAGACTAAAATTAGTATTCATATCAGCCATCTCAAGCCTTACTTGCCATATTTTCTTTGAGATTGACAAAGAGAGAGCTCTCTCCTGACCTAGTAGGGCTAGCTACCAGGTTAAGTGTGGTTTGATGTTACCCTAGACCTGCCTTTGTCAGCCTCAGGTAGATTTAGGCTATAACAGACAGAATGCAAGGTGAAGGTAAGAAGTTGAATCCGATAAGGTATGGAACTTTCAAGATACATGAGAAAATTGGTGAGAATGCTTTTCTCCTTGATTTACCAGTTTACATGCACATCTACTCAGTTGTTAATGTAGACAGCTTAAGAGTATTTGAACCTTCATTGATTGAAGATCCCAAAGAGCAGAGTCAGTTGCCTTCTATTGATGATCTGTTGCCTGAATATCTTAATGAGTTGCAGGAAGATATAGTTTTGGATAGGAAGGTGACAACCACGCACAGAGGGGATGTTGAGTACCTTAGGATTGGACTCAAAGGTTCGAAACCAAGCAGTGCAAAATGGATAGAAATTGGGCAAGCGAGGAATCAATACCCTCACTTGATGGATGCTTAAAAATCAACTTTTGGTGGTCCAAAAGCTTTTTCAGTGGGAAGGCCGTGATCCGAATTGCATCCTAAACACTCTCTAAGTTTTCATAAACTCTTTCAAATTATGCCAAAAGATTCAAGTCTTAGAAATATCAAGCTATCAGAAGGAATCCTCGTGACAGTTTCAATTTGTGATTAGCACGGAGCAACGAGGACCCTCGGTTGAGCGTGCAGACCATTGGCCCATGTTAACACACACTAGCACAAATTGGCAAAACCAGAGGATAATTCAAGAAACGGGGGTAGTTTCTGATACACGATTAAAGCGCTAATCGTGTATCGCAGGACATCCCCCTTAGTGAAGGAGAGCCTTGAGTGCCTGGACCCAAAATGATTATGAAACATGGAAAAGTAATTAATTTGGTTCCGTAGATTCCACAAAACCGGAATGTTATGGGAAAATTTAGCGTCTTTTCGAACGACTAACCCCTATACCTAGTAGCAAGTCTAGAACAACAGTTAAAGTAATTCCATTGCTTTTCCTATAGCTAACCGATAAAAGAAAGAGGAGAAAAAGTACCAACCTGTATCTCTCGCTCGATCCCTCTTCCCTTTGAGCACTTTCACCACTCCCTTCCGTACTTAACTTGCTTGAAAGGTACCGACACACAAGCCAAGACAGAAAACCATCACAACATACATATCGATCTATTAACTAAACATATTATAGAATCGAAAATACAATATACATCACATAACACATGAATGGGAAAAAGAATAGAACTCTATATTCATAGAAAGGAAGATTACAACCCATGTAGATGCATGTTTGATTCAGCGTCATCCTCCCAGCTTCAAACCCTTCTCTCCTCATGGAAGCAACAATTTGACATGATAACATTACTCTCTCTACTAATCTCATCCAAGAAGCATTTCCTTAGCTTAAGAAGTCTCAAAAGTGAGCCCAATCCTTCTAGAAACCTCTAGAAGCATCCACTTGATGAAGAATCAAATGAGATCATTTAAAAAATTTGATGGATCTCACTCATAATAGGTGCAACAAAGGTCAGGTGCTATGCATAGCACCCAGACAACGTAGTGTCTGCCATTCATTGCAGCCAGATAGAAGGCCACTTGCGATGATCTCCTTCAGGACATTTTTTGGATGAATGGTGTCATGAAACTCTTGGGAAGCAAGCATGATGTAGGTTAACTTCATTAGGGAATGAAAACAACCGAATTACGATTTGATGGACCCTAATAATATAGATCTGGAAGTCGGGGTTGATGTGCCAAAATTTTCCTGTAACAGTTGCCCCCTAAAGCATGAAGTCAAAAATAAACATGTCGAGTGAGATGTTTTACCAATTGGAGAGATTTTCGAATCGGAAGGTGACCTTCATTAGTTACAATACAAATATCATGATACTTTGATTTTTTCTCACAATTTTTAGCTAAGGGAATGCATACCCATGCTCAGCTTATAAACTTTCATTACATGTACAAATATAATTGTCTACAGATATAGACCCATGAATGTAAGGCCATTTGTACATTTGATATAGTACTCCTAAAAATATATCGTAGCTCGGATGGATGAAACTAGATCCGGGGTCTTTAATCTCATCCAATCTTTCACTCAATGTACAAGTTGAACCATGTGAACAGATGATCTGAGGTCGAACATGGAGAGACATCGTTTGATTACCAGCCAATAATGTAAGCTGTTAACAGACGCGAGAGGAATCACTGATAATGATAATGACCCTCAAGGTACTACAGTACATTTCACAAGGTTTGAATAGATGATTTGATGTTGAACACCATATGAAGTCTTTCGGTCGAAGGCCAGTGATGTCAACCTATCGCCGGAAGCAAGAAACTTTCCATTGATGTATGCAAGCCTCAAGGTACTAAAGGGATGTTTCTAAGTCAACTTCCTGGATGATGTGTTGATGTCGACAAGAAGCGACTCATCGCAAGAGGGCCTTGACGTATCCCACATCAACGACATGAAACAAGGTAAATGATTTTTGAGATGAAACATCAACTAACGACACAAGGTTCAGGAATGGCGGGCATGAAAATGAAGGTTTGCTGTATTGTAAAGGATGAAGTTTTGAATTGAATGACTTCTCTTGAACATATCGGTGATAGTGAAGTGAATTGGTAGCATTGACCCAAAACGAAGTAATGGATGGTATGATAAACCAACGGTGTGATAACCATCAAGCTGAATGACCCAACCCACATAGTCACGGTGATGAGGTGAAAGTGTCATGTTCAAGAGCGACCTGCTACCATAAAGTGTTCCCAGATTTTTCCCATTTTCCCCAGTCATTTCTGACCAGTACCTCTTTATTTTTATCAAGATTGAGAAGGATAACATATGATTGTTGTATAATTCCACCCTTCAAGTGAATCCATTGCTATTTTGATGTTATAACGAGTCTAGCGAAGGTGAAACTCGATCTTGTCTAGGTCGACAAGTTTGTCACTATTTGATGTTTTTAATAAGTTTAACAATGAAGATAACTCGATCCTTTTCATGTTTAGATAGTTTGAAAAGGGATGAAAAGAAAAATCCAAAAGTTATTTTTCATAAGTTTGTCCCTCAAGCCCGAAAAATCATAAAACAATAAAAGAGAGAACCTATTGATCATGTTTGACCAACGAGTACCTTTTTCGTAGTTAATCTATCTCTATCTGAAGAAGGGTTAAAACTATACTGAGTAGATATCGATTCTAATCCATTAACGAGCCAGAAATGACAAGTGCTCGGCAATCTTTTCATGTTTAGGAAGTCTGAAAAGAGCTTAAAGAGGACTCCATTTTGAGGAATGAGTGGTGTCTAGGGTAGCAACTAGTTTCGGTGATGTTGGAACTTCTCAAAACATGTTTATTTATGTGAAAAGGCTAGCTAATAAGACCACTCATTACAGTTACTCCTCAAAAAGGGTAAAACAACCAAGTGAAAGCGTATGATCGGCCAAAGAGATGGTGGTGATGGAATGAAAACAACCAAGGCTCATCTGATAGAAAAGGCTGATAGAATGGAAATCACGAGGGTTAAACTGGAAATTGGTTCATTTTTAGACAAGCTTGAACCATAGGGAACTGTGCTTGAATTTAGTTTCATGTTTACACAAGCTTGAATGAAAAACTATGCTTAGATTCAGTTTCATTTTTACACAAGCTTAAAACGAAAAGCTATGCTTGAAACTAGTTTCATTTTTACACAAGCTTGAAATGAGAGAAAACTTTGCTTGAGATTGAGTTTACATGCCCCCAGCATGATGAAAGGGAGAGTTTCCTGTAACCAGATGGAATTCATTGCAGTGAAGCAAGACGGTTATCCAACACCTTTTTGGATTCGTCCAGATAGACAAAGGTGAAAGGGGTGATTCCCTTCACATAACCTATAGGGAAACTTTACTTTACCACTAGGTGCATGCCCCCCAAGCTTCATTACATTCACTTAAGTATACTATTCATGGCTATCAGGTAAATGGAATGAAGGTTCTTTTACGAGATCAAGTGAAAGACTCGACTGGGATTTTACGAGATCTAATCAAAGACTCAACTTGGAACTTCACTCTAGGGGACCTTGTTTCATTTTTTAATGAGCTTGACACAAGACAAGGAGATCTGCTTAGACTCCTTGTTTCATTTCTTAAGAGCTTGACACAAGACAAGGAACTATGCTCATAGGCTTGTTTTATTTTTTAACGAGGTTGACAAAGTAAAAGAACTATCCTCATACTCCTTGTTTCATTTTTTAATGAGGTTGACACAAGACAACGAACTATCCTCAGACCTGTAACATTTTTTAACAAGGTTGACACAGTAAAAGAACTATCCTCATATCCTTTGTTTCATTTTTTAATGAGGTTGACATAAGACAATGAACTATCCTCGAGGGAGCTATTTCATTTTTTAATGAGGTTGACACAAGACAAAGAACTCTCCTTGTACTCCTTGTTTCATTTTTTAACGAGGTTGACACAATACCAGGAACTATCCTCATATTCCTTCGTTTCATTTTTTTAACGAGGTTGACACAAGATAAGGAACTATCCTCGAATTCCTTGTTCACAACTCATAAGAGGTCATGAAAGAGAGATCTGGTTCCAATGCCCCCAGTACATGATTTACAACATCACTGAATTGATCTTCAGTTGATGTAGGTATGGAATAAGTTGCCAAATAATTAGGGAATATGGTTGACTAGGAGCCATATTTGGATCGGGAAATGAAAGTTGTTCAACGGTGACAATTCTGCCTTCATCCAGGAAACAAATCACTAGAAAGAGTGTTGAAACAATAGCTCCCATGCCATAAACATAGTCATGCCCAAGAATTAAATTATAATCTAAATGTCCTAGGACTACCATCACGTTCAGATAAATAGTTTTTCCTCCCAAAGTAATAGGTAACTGAGGAAGGATCTCTAATGGTTGACTGGTTCTTCTATTATAACCCAATAGATTTTGTGTAACAGGCACAAGCGGTGGTGAACCAATCGCTTGCCAAGCAGTTGAGGAAAGGATACTCACTGATGCACCTTCATCTATAATAGTGCCTGATACAATCATATTATGAACCTGTACTATGATCTAGAAAGGCACATAGGAAGGAAGGCAGAATCCTGCTAGTCGATTCCAATCAAAGAAAGTGACTAGACTACTTGGAGGGGGTACCGTAGAAACGGGAGGATTAACCCCTTGAGTTACGAGAACTGGAGGATTTTCCTCCTGTCTTGATGGAATAGGCAGATTTCCCCCAAGCTCATTAGAATCTGAAGAAACAAAAAGAACTTGAGTGGTATCATGTTCACTCTCTTCGAGAAGGGTACGATTTACTGAAGGTGAAATCGGGTCAAATATTACCTCAAATTGTTGATTTTGGTCGGGTATAGACTCAGAGGATTCACTTTCAGAGAGAGTGGTTTTGATTGACGGTTGATTTTGGTCAGTCAAATCATCAACTAGTGAAGGATTTAGGGAGAGTTTCCTGTAACCAGATGGAAGTCACTGCGGTCAAGCAGGACGATTATCCAACACTCTTTTGGCTTCATCTAGATAGGGACAAAGGTGAATGGGGTGATTCCCTTCACATAAAGTACATGGAAACTTGACTTTTCCCTTCTTTCCATGAACTTTACTATTACTATTGATGGTATGTCACCAACATGATCTCCAGAGGTTGATGACACGGGATGATGTGAACGAGAAGATCATTCTTTTAAGATCTAAGGAATATCAGGACAATTTTGAAGAAGATGATCTCCCACACGAAGTTTGCATGGATATCGAACTTTGTGAGGCTTAATGTACGATTTCTCATCAGATTTTGCATTCAAATCAATGGTTGCTTGGTCGCCCCTCTGCTGAATTTGCTTCTTCTTCCTCTTCTTCCCTTTCTTCTTCTTCTTAGCCACCTTGTTACTAGTACCAATACTTTCACCAGGCGAAGAGGAAGAAGGGGAGGAAGAAACAACGGAGGAATAAGGAAAAGGGTCAACTGGAGGTTGATCTTATGCAGTTGGAGGTGTAATCGATTGTGGATAAATCACAAAATTTTGAACCAAGGAGGTTGAAAGGAGCCATACTGGAAAGCCAATGGTAAATCCCAGAAGGGACAATGTAGCCATATAAGGAGCACCAATATTTCTGAAAGGAGGAAAAATACTAGGATTCCCATCAAAAGGAATTTCTTGATTGATGGACTCCGGATTTGTCGCCATATGTTTCAACCTAATATCAACTAAAAAACAAGTCTGGAGGATGTTATCTGCGGTCAATTAATTTTTACGACACTAGAACTTAGCTTTTCTTTTTCATTTTTTGAGAGTTGAGAAAAAACAAAAGATGACTCTAGTTGCTTTCGTTGTTTAATGATCTTGAAAGGACAAGCACTCAGATGAACCTTTTCTTTTAAGGAGTCGAAAAGGAGAAAAAGTGACTGCTCTGGAGATACTAAGCGATATGATTTACCAAACTAATCACAAAACTGCAATATACACCTTGGTGATAAATTAAAGAGAAATTACCAAGGATTTATCGTACGGTAGTCAGTATTCTCGAATGCTGTGTTCAGTGCATTGTGATTGGTAAGGCGGCAAACTTGACTTCCTAGGGATAAAGGATTTAAACCTATTGGGGTCTCCCACTATATACACAATGGTACAGGGAGCACAAGTCCGTAGTAGTACTTATCGGTTCAGAGAGAAGGAATCACCCAAGCTTAATGAAACAACAGCCACTAGGTTTTAAGACGCCGGAACATGTCTCTAGCCCAGACACCTCTAGATGTTTGCATTAAATTCCAATGTGTTATTAGGTTAATGGAAGTTAATTTTAGGTTGATCTTGCTTAAAATTTGCCTTTGGGTTTCACCATGTGATGTTTCCCGAAATTCCTAAAAATGCAACTAGAATGAGAAGTACCCTTTCCATTTTGACAATGAAAATCCTAGCTACAAGGGAAAGAGCAAACAAGTAATGTTTCAAACAACAAAGAGCACTCACTAATGAATTTCCCTAACCATTCCTTTTAAGCACACACATTCAATCTCTTAAAATGCAATTACATGTGTTTATTTTTCTTTTCCGTTCTCCTTAATGTGAATTATGCACTAAAAAGAACAAATGCACAATGATTCAAAAGCTTTTTCACAAAAATGTTGATTTATGAGAATTTCTCTTAAAGGTAAAGGAAGACTAAACATCACTTTCAACTTTAATGAAATGAAGATTTTCGACACTTAAATGAAAATATGAATCAGATGCACAAATAGACCAATCGATTATTTAAATGAAGGAATATTTTACGACACTTCGTATTTGACAAAAAAATTGACTAAAACTACTTTCGACAATGGACTGCAAATGATAAAACAAATACATAAACAAACATTTAACAATCCAGTCTAAAATGGGTCGAAACAAGGAAACAAAGACTTCTTTTAGAGACAAGAAATCATCTAACTCCAACAAACAATTCAAACAACTGAAAATTGGCTTAAGGCTTCAACTCCTAGATCGGAAAACTGATCCAAAAGGAACCAGCGTAGGCCAGAGTGAGGGACAGTGTGATGCATAGCACTGTCTCTGAGCAGAGGGTGCAATTCATAGCACCCTGTCAGTTACAGAGCTGCGATGATTACAGAATAACAATTTTATGCTCAAAATTGACTCAAATTTTAGTAGATTGAAGTTGAATTCAATGAGAAAAAGAGGGTAAAGCATGTCAAAGTGTTATAAGAGATTGATTAGCTACTATAAGGGATAAAATCAATCCCTAGTGGAGTCACCATTTTGTTATGGGAAAATTTAGTGTCTTTTCGAACGACTAACCCCTAGACCTAGTAGCAAGTGTAGAACAACAGCTAAAGTAATTCCATTTATTTTTCTATAGCTAGCAGATAAAAGAAAGAGGAGCAAAAGTACCAACCTATATCTCTCGCTCGATCCCTCTTCCCTTTTACCGCTTTCACCACTCCCTTTCATACTTAACTCGCTTGAAAGTTACCTGCACACAAGCCGAGATAGAAAACCATCAAAGCATACATATCGATTTGTTAATTAAACATATTATAGAATCGAAAATACAATATACATCAGATAACACATGAATGGGAAAAAACATAGAACTCTTTTTTCATAGAAAGGAAGATTACAAACCATGTAGATGCATGTTCGATTCAGCATCATCCTCCCAGCTTCAAACCCTTCTCTCCTCATGGAAACAACAATTTGACATGATAACATTACTCTCTCTACTAATATCATCCAAGCAGCATTTCCTTAGCTTAAGAAGTCTCAACCTTAACCATCCAATGAGAGCTTGGTCCTTTTATAGCTGAAAAGAGGAGGTTAGGCCATTAATGGCCCTCATGAATGCTTTTTCATATTTAGGAAGTGGTTCCATGGAGGAAGGGATAATGGATTAAGGTTCATTCATCTCCTTCCTCGTCCAAAAGCAAGCCCAATCCTTCTAGAAACCTCTAGAAGCATCCATTGGATGAGGAATCCAATGAGTTCATTTAAAAAATTCGATGGATCTTGCTCATTGTAGGTGCAACAAAGGTCAGGTGCTATGCATAGCACCTAGACAACATAGTGCCTACCATTCATTGTAGCCATATAGAAGGCCACCTGCGATGATCTCCTTAGGGACATTTTTTGGATGAATGGTGTCATGAAACTCTTGGGAAGCAAACATTATGTAGGTTAACTTCATTAGGGAATGAAAACAATTGAATTAGGGGTTGATGGACCCTAATAATACAGATATATAAGTCGGGGTTGATGTGCCCAAATTTTCCTGTAACAGTTGCTCCCTAAAGCATGAAGTCGAAAATAAACATATTCGAGTGAGATGCTTTACCACTTGGAGAGAATTTTTCGAATCGGAAGGTGACCTGCATCAGTTACAATACAAATATCATGACACTTTGATTTTTCTCACAATTTTTAGCTGAGGGAAGGCATACCCATGCTCAGATTATAAAATTTCATTACATGTACAAATATAGTTGTCTACAGAGATAGACCGATGAATGTAAGGCCATTTGTACATTTGATATAGTATTCTTGAAAATATATCGCAACCCAGATGGATGAAACTAGATCCGGGGTCTTCAATCTCATCCAATCTTTCACTCAATGTACAAGTCTAACCATGTGAATAGATGATCTGAGGTCAAACATGGAGAGACATCGTCTGATTACCAACGAATGATGTAAGTCGTTAACAGACGCGAGAGGAATCACCGATAATGATAATGACCCTCAAGGTACTGCAGTGCATTTCGCAAGGTGTGAATAAATGATTTGATGTCGAACACCATATGAAATCTTTCGGTCGAAGGCCAGTGATGTCAACCTATCGCTGAAAGCGAGAAACCTGCCATTGATGTATGCAAGCCTCATGGTACTAAAGGGGTGTTTCTAAGTCAACGTCTTGGATGATGTGCTGATGTCGACAAGAAGCGACTTGTCACAGGAGTGCCTTGATGTACCCCACATCAATGACACGAAACGAGGTAAATGATTTTTGAGATGAAACATCGACTGGTGACACAAGGTTCAGGAATGGTGGGCATGAAAATGAAGGTTTACTGTATTTTAAAGGATGAAGTTTTGAATTGAATGACTTCTCTTGAACATATCGACGACACTAAAGTGAATTGGTAGCATTGACCCAAAATGAAGCAAGGGATGGTATGATAGACCAACAGTGTGATAACCATCAAGCTGAATGACCCAACCCACATAGTCACGCTGATGAGGTGAAAGTGTCATGTTCAAGAGTGACCTACTACCATAAAGTGTTCCCATATTTTTCCCATTTTCCCCAGTCATTTATAACCAGTACTTCTTTATTTTTATCAAGCTTGAGGAGGATAACATATTCTTGTTGTATAATTCAACCCTTCAGGTGAATCCATCGCTATTTGATGTTATAACGAGTCTAGCGAAGGTGAAACTCGATCTTGTCTAGGTGGACAAGTTTGTCGCTATTTGATATTTTTAACAAGTTTAATGACGAAGATAACTTGGTCCTTTTCATGTTTAGAGAGTTTGAAAAGGGACGAAAAGAAAACTCCAAAAGTTATTTTCCATAAGTTTGTCTCTCAAGCCCGAAAAAGCATAAAACAGTACAAGAGAGAACCTATTGATCATGTTTGACCTGTTAGCTCTGCCATGCATTTTTTTGTTTGGAGGACCAGATGACTACCGTGGTCGTGTGTTTTTTCGAGGGAGTTAATAGCAGTTTATTTCATCCTTCCACCTTTGTTTGTTGTATACCCTCGTAACCCCTTAATTTCTATGTTCTTCCTAAATCTTGTGTAAACCCATATTTACCCAAATCCTCACTTACACTCTTTAACTCGCCATTCCTCTGTTTTCAACTAAAATTTCTCGATAAACTTTTTTTCCCCCAACTCCCGCGCGTTTCTGTTTAAACACTATGAAACCTCGACGATCCGTCTAAGCCCCAATAACCCGTTCTAACCCTTTCGCTAGCCTTTGCACATCTTTTCACCATCATATCAATTGAAAGCACGTGCTATAACATGTCAACCGTCCGATCATCCCATGGAGATCCGACAGTTTACGCAGCCCCCCACTCCCGTAACTTGCACGTTTGTTAGTCAACAGGGAAAGTTGTTTCCCCGCCGTCCCATCGGCCACGTGGCACCTTACTAAGGGATCGCACCATCATGTACAAAAACTGCCTATTCCTGTAAAGTGGTGCAATAAAACTAATTACCGCTACCGTACCCTCCTCCCGCTCATTAATTGTCGCACAACTCTCACTTCCGATAACCATCTGATCATCCATCCTATGATCCGACGGTCCATGTTCGCCCATTTGCACTATCTCCTGATACCCCTCATCAAGCGATCTTTGTCGTTGATTTGTGTGATTCGACGGTTGAGCTTCGTCCCTCCACCATTTTGTCTACGCCCACGGTCTGCTTTGTTCTCCCGAGAAATGAAGGTGGCCAGCTACTAATTCTGGTACTGTTTGTGTTAATTCCTCAGCAACTGCATTTAATGCAGTGTACACCCAAAGGAAGAAAAGGAAGGCCTCGAGCAGATCAAGGTATTAATCAGTCATGGAGCCTTGTACACATTACATTCCATATGCTCAGAAAAGGACAACCGAGCACCAGAAAAGGTCGATTTGTTCATTAAGACCATCAGATTGTAGCAGACAAACCATCAGAAGAGTCAATATGTGTGGGTGGTCCATTATGACCCCTCCTTGTGGAACTCAACAGAGTGTTTTGTAAACAAATTCTATATATACCCAGAAGAAAGATCTAATGAGGGGGATGAATGTTATTCTGATGTAAGCTTTAGCTTCTGGAGACTGTAACTACTATGACACCTGTAGCTTTTGGTCTTCATTTTTCAGCTAATACAAGCTTCTTTTGTTGTTAATTACTCACTTTCCACTTCTTCTTCTTTGTTCCAGGTTGTGCCTGTGGTGCATTTATTTATGTGTTGCCGATGATTAGCATTAGAGGGGATGTCATCCCACCTCTGTTCTAGAATCTAGTTAGTTTCATTGAATTTGTATGCAGGTTTTTGTTGTTTTAATGCCAGAGAGTTGTCATCATGTCTATGCATTAGGAAATAGATTTACAGACCTTTAAACTGGTTGCAGCTGGCCATCACAGGGTCCTGTGCATCTGTTGGTGTGATCAATGTTCTCCATCATCACATTTTCCTTAAACTGTGAGTAATTGGTGGTCTAAAGCCTTGTAGTCTAGGGGTGTTCACCCATGTCTGGAGTTAAGCATAGTAGAAGAGGTTGTCTATCTTGAATATGCATCATTTCTCTTATTCATCCATCATTTCCCAACATTTTATGTTGAGTTTGTAATGTTCCCGAGCATCTCTGATATACAACCTAGGAGAGTTTCTTGGGGTGATAACATTAATTGGCGCCGTTGCCGGGGAGAGGAGAATTGAAGCTCAGCTTCCCTGGGAGAACGACACATTTCCAGATTTTGATGATAGACAAGGTCTGGGCACATTTCTGGTTGTAATCATCTATTTGGTGACTCCACTGGAGGAATACCATCCTTTGGCGACTCCACATTGCAGTTCTGGTGTTGTTGGTGAGGCATGTTCGGAGAAATACTTAGAAACCATCAGCTGAACCAGTGCTTGATCCTGAGAAGATCGTTAAGCAGAAGAAAATATCATAGGAAGGAGCATCAGGATTAGGTAAGCCTTAGAATTTTATGTATCTCTGCTAGTGTAGAAATACCTTCAGAGATCCATAAAGCTCCTTAGTCATTCATTTCCCTTTCGGACCTCAGTTCAATGAAGCTTACCATGTTGTCCATCGTATTCCTCTGTTTCTGTCATTCTTTTCATTGATTCATATCACTCAGTCCACCAGTATCCTTTCATATACCCTAATCATGGCTGGTCAGTAAGCTCTTACAAAGATAGAAAGAATAGTTGCTGCTAGGTATGGACCCTTGGTCTTGCCTGTCCCGTTGAATTCCATGCTTGCAGGTGATTATCAAGAATTTATGCCAAAGTTTACTGGTGCAGAAGGAGTAACAGCTGAAGAGAATTTAGAGGCCTTTTATAGCTATGCTGATAACATGGATATTAATGAAGAGGATGTCTGGATGAGGGTTTTTGTCTAGATTCTAGATGGGGAAGCTAGAAAATGGTTCAGAGAATTACCCCCTAGGTCCATTGCAGACATTGAGGCCTTAGATGATGTATTTTTAAAGCACTAGGGGAATAATAAAGATCTGCTCTTGTGTCATACTGAATTCGGGAACTTGTAGAGAGAGGATGGCGAACTGCTGTCTGATTTCAACATCAGATTCAATCTTATGTACAACAGAATGCTAGCTGAAGTAAGACCCACCCTTGCTTCTGCCATGCTTATTTATGCTAATGCCTTCGATTCTCAGTTCTTCCTACTGTTAAGAGAAAGAAGATGCACTTCTTTGGCTGATATGCAAAATGTAGCCTTTGAAATAGAAGCAAACATCATTGCTGTAGACAGACTTGAAGGTGATGATGAAAGGAGAAGACAGGGAAGTGAATCTTCATCATCCTATGATCCTGAGATTGATGAATTAGCTAGGATGATTGAGTTTTTGGCCTCTGAAGTTTCCAAACTAAAGACTAAGCAGTATTTTGAGGAAGCAGAAGCTCCTCGTTCCTTTACTCTTTCAAAGCCATATAAAGGAGCACAGGAGCATCTGCAGATTCTGCAAAGAAATAAAGTTACAAATGAAGATAAAGGGGTAAGGCCCCTTTTACAGAATATATTCATGGAAGAAGAGCTATTTGAAGAAGAGGAGGAGGTTCATGGTTTAGGAGATAAGGGTAGTGCCCCCTTCTTAACCAGAGTTTCATATGAAGAAGCATTATCTAGAGGACTATTTACCAGTTTGTTGTAGTTGTAGGACAACAAGCTGATCAACAGCAGCAATCAGTAGAAGGCACCTTCATCCTCCAAGAATCTATGCTCGAAGCTAGCCCATCTTCACATGGCTATGCAGATCTACCAATTTTCCAACCTGCTTTTGTCCCCTGTCTAGTGATCAAGAAGGGAGAGGAAAGCTCCCCATCATCTTTTGTCCCTTTGCCTGCTCAAAAGACAATCCCTCTGAGTTTCCCCTTGAACACTGAGGCAGAACAAAATTTAATGCTCAAGGCTGAAACTGATCATCTCAGTCTTGATATTCTGATGCCTGCTCAGATGGCCTTGATACAGATTGAAAAGGCAGCTTATCAGATGACAGAGGAAGAATATTCATAGTCTTGGAACTCCTCCTTGGATGAGGATTGCTCAAACAAAGTTTCAGGAGCAGATAATGTTTTTGTGTCCCCTACACATGAACATATTGGTACGCCATTCATATTTATTGTGCAGGCCAGAGGTGACAAAGATAAGTACACATCAATAGTGATTATTCAGCAGCTGTATAGAGGCTCCCATGAAGAGTTTCCAAGGAGGAAAATACACAGAAGGGAGATGAAATTTGATCCATAGTTACCTATTAAGCTCAAATGTCATAAACTTTTTGAGGTAAAGGATCAAATCAATCCTGTTTTGCAGCTCTATGATGAAGGGGGCGAAAGCAGGAGGAACAATTTTGGTAGCCTAGCAGATGGGCAGTTTTTAAAAAGTTTTAAGTCTTCAGGCCTTAATGATTGTAAGCAGTTTCGTTTTCAAGTTTTAATATAGGCTTAGCTTGACTCCATGCCCAATGGATACTATAAATGTTTTTGAAGCTGGTTTTGAATGAAGGCATTGGTCTGCAGTTCTTGAGACCTCACAGGAGGATATCATCCCCAGAAGGAGCCAGTGTTAGCTCTGCCATGCATTTTTATGTTTGGAGGACCTAATGACTACCGTGGCCATGTGTCTTTTCAAGGAGGGAGTTAATAGCAATTTATTTCATCCTTCCACCTTTGTTTGTTGTATACCCTCGTAACTCCTTAATTTCTATTTTCTTCCTCAATCTTGTGTAAACCCATATTTACCCAAACCTCCGCTTACACTCTTTAACTCCCCATTCCTCTGTTTTCCGCTAAAATTTCTCCATAAACTCTTTTTCCCCCGGCTCCTGCGCGTTTCTGTTTAAACACTATGAAACCTCGATGATCCGTCTAAACCCCGATAACCCATTCTAACCCTTTCGCTAGCCTTTGCATGTCTTTTCACCGTCATATCAATTGAAAGCACATGCTATAACCTGTCGACTATCCGATCATCCCATGAACATCTGATGCTTTACGCAGCCCCCCGCTCCCGTAACTTGCACGTCTGTTAGCCAGCGGGGAAAGCTATTTCC
>APFE031720907.1:368571-384939 GCA_000404065.3 Pinus taeda | reverse complement strand
ACAAATTTGATGGCTGGATAAACATTACATAAGTTTCCATTGGGCCTATGGAGTCAATCATACTTCAGTAAACTATGACACTGCCTTTACATAGAAGTCAAGGCTCTTAGCATTTAGATATTCAGAACACAACTCATATAAAACCACAATTCATACATGCATACAGGAAGTTAGAGCACAATCAGTGAATTCTGAGTGATTACACATCTATGCAACTGTAAAAGACATTAAGGAAAGAACAAAACACACATTCTGAACATGAAAATCCTTCATGAATCCTGAGAAGAAAAGCAGACAACTTATATTACTGAAAATGGTCTTTACATAAGCTAAAACAGTACTTCTGTTATCAAATTTCCAACCCCCATTACATTGCTGTTTCAGCTATATATAGAATCCTTATTCTAACTAATTCGAGATTCCTCCTCCAGCATGAGGGGAATTTGATAACTTGATAACTACCTCTAATGACACCTATCAGCTATTTAAGTAACTATGAAATACAATAAAGTGCTGACTGGAGTTTTAAAGAGTTCTAAATTAACTATGACTCTAACTCCATATTACATGCATAATGGCTTTAATTAAGATGATTCCTTTCTTTGACATCTGGTTCTCTTTCAGTTTGGCTGAGATGGGTGTTTAATGCTCCATGTTGACCTTGGATGCTATATCCTCTCCACTGTTCAGAAATATAGGAAACTATCCTTGCTTCTCGGTTTATAGTTTTCAAATCCATATAAGCCAGTCTTTCATCTTTGTTTTCCAAAACATGACGGGTGGCCACGTCTATGATGTGTTGTCCACTGTTTTAAAACATGACTTATTGATGTGTTGTCCACTGTTTTCCATTTGTGAAGACCAGACCGCCTCTAAGCTGTCTAATATTAGATTGTTTTAGCTTCAGCAGTTTCGTAGCGCGCTACGAAACTGCTGAGCTTTAGTCATCATCTTCAGCATAACAATCAGAAAAACTCTGTTCTTGTCTAAGTGTTGCACCACTACAAACGCTTGCTGCTCTTCAAATTTTAATGGAAGGAGTTCTGCCTCAAAATAAAAAAATAAAAACTTCAAAAACAGCCACTCTTGATTTCTCAATAAAACCTATTGCATAAATGTTTTCTATATTAGGAGATAAACAATCCTTCCAACGCTGTCTTCAGTTTTCTCACTTCCAGTAGAAAAGTCTGTTCACCAAAGCAGTTCTCCATCAATGCCTGACACGGCATTTCTCCAACCTCTACCATAAACAAGAATAGCATTCTCCTCGTTATTTTTTAAAACTGCTGGTACAGATAAAAGGCTCTTAGAGAATTCGAGCCCTCCAAAAATGATTCCCATATCAACTGACTATCCAGAAGGTTCCAAGCTCTTAGAACACTTCCTAAACTGAACAAAGTAATGACATATTTTCTAAAGGAAATATCAATTTTATCCACGATATCTGTTTCTGCCGGCACATGTCTCCAAAATATCTCACCTATCTCAAATGGTCACGATGGCATCTCCAGGGCCAAGTAGTGCAATATCAAACAAAGAGTGAAAGACAATCTCAAGCTTCTGGAGCAAAAAAAAATCTTCAGGCAAATGAAACTTCAAAACAGCCTTCTTAGCAAAACCGATGTCTGCATCACTATGATCATCGATCCTCCCAGCTGCATCTCCAACGTAAAAAGACTGTTCCATGTCAATGACGATTCTAGAATTAAAATGTCGCTCCATTAACCTCCACATTCCTGACTTTGGTTTCCTGAAAGCATCACCTGTTCCTTCTATCCCACAAGCTACAAAGACCTGCATTGGCACCTTTACTCGATTAATGAATCCTTCTAGCCGTCCAAGCTTTGAGTCTACTGCCTTTTGCCTACTATTTTTCCACCGATCAATCTTCGACTCATTTGTGAAGATCACCAGTTTGTACCCTTTATTGTAGTAACCCTGCGAGCAATGTCAACGCTATTCAAGCATGTAGATTTGGCTCTTAAAATTCTTCCATTGTCTGCACACTGCCAGAGGTGATCCCTTTACCACCGTAATGGACAGCAATTCCCTTCTGCGCTATACAATCCATCTCTTCTGTCCGTATCTGCACTTCAACTCGAAATGTACTTTCATTTAAAAATGGTATGACCTTTGTCTGAAGACTTTGATAACCATTAGGCTTGGGAGTTGCAATATAATCCTTCATTTCTCGAGGGAAAGGCGTCCATATCAGCATAGTAGCTATACGCTGCCCACCATTCTTTAGTGTTCAATTGATCAAAGAAAAAATCAGTATGTGGCTCATATTTCTGCCCAATAGCGTAGTGAAGAATTTGAATACCTTCTCCATGTTCTTCGGGTATAAATGCAAAAGCTGCAATTCTTTGTTCAATCCTACTTACAATATTATCTTGTCCACGCCTTAGGACGGCACTGAAGCTTGTGCGAAAGCTGCTCTCTCTTCTTCTTCCTGTCCTGCTATCCACAACAGTTGATTTTTCCATGTGTGGTCTGGCAATATTAATTAAATACTCACATTCATCCTTTGCCAAAAAATTGTGATATAGAAAAACTCGTGGCTGCCACGACAGAACCTCCACCTGGTGCTTTGTTTTGACATGTCCATAACTCAAAGAGATTTTGACCCTTGTATTCCATTGCACCAATTGCATCTTGAATTTTGGTATGAAGATACACATGGACCAGAGAAACCAGGAAAAGACTCCTCTAAAAATAAATCACAGACATGCTTCCGGTTTATTGTATCTTTGTTTTGCAGATTGTAGCTTTGAAGAGGGAAAATAGGCGCAATATGGAGAGATTGGTTTTAGCTTGTGGTGGGGATGTTGTCAATTCTGTTGATGATCTGACTCCTAATGTTCTATGCCTGACCCTTTCTTGAGAGGATACAACGGGAATCACCAGCATTTGCCACACTATGCTGATTATTTTGAAAAAATGCAACACCTGCCGCGCTTCTAGAAATTGGCCCAGAAAACATCAACATGTGGTCCCTGTTCAAATGCCAAATCTCTCTAATAAGCCAGTGAATTTCTTGATCTTATCCGGCACATCATCTCATCCATCCTGATAAGATATTTCTGAGATTTGGCACTTGTTTAAGTAGACGCAGCGTAAATAATTGCTCACGTGGCCCACTTTGGGTTACGTCGTTCAGGAGCAATTGGACCAGTGATTTGAAGAAACTATATCTACCTTCTCGGTCTAAAAACAAAGCAATAAACATCTCAACTTTTGACAAATTTTAAAAAATGATGCCCAGAATTTAAAATTTTTCCTGAAGTGATAACAGACTGCTTCATTTCAGTGCTTTTAAGGCCTAGCACACCCTTCTCCTCTAGGGACCTACGTTCAACAGCAGGTTGCTTCCTTCTGTACCAACGCTGGTCAACAGCAGGTTGTCTCTTGTTCGGGGTGCGCTGACTCTAAAAATTTGGGAAAAATAAAAATAATCTTGAAGCTTCCTCTTCCAAAAGCTTCCATGAATTATTTTAACCATTTACCTTGGATAAGAACTTCAAATCATATATGATCCTACCTTAGAGATTTCATCTCTTATCCCTTGGGTTCATCTTCCCATCTTAAGTGGATCTCAAGCCTAGAATGGTAAATGGATAAGAATTCCTAAACTACCATCCCTCTCCTATAAATTTACAGCCATCTACAACATCATGGATGGTTTTTGGAGACTAATCATACCCTCATGCTAATGCCTTGAATCTAAGAGAGTCATCATCTTCATGCATTAGGGTGACATTGAGGTGTTCTTTGTGACAAGGAAGGAGAAGTAAACTTGGGGAGATCTCTACAATATAAACTACTATTCTTGCTTTTAAACTCTCTCCTATTCATATTAATACAAAGAGTATATTTTTTTCCTATATGTTTTATGTTATGTTTACTCTCATGTATTTCAATGTTTTTTTTTTATCCATTGAATATAGTAATTGGATAATGCTACATAGGTATCATAGATCTTTGACTTGTTTTGATTGTATGTGCAAGTTCTAATTATAGCAAGAGGAGCTACGATTTGAGATTACAAGTCGAGAGAATAAAAGAGATTATGATGGATTCCAAGTAAGCCTCTTTCCATTCTTCAATTTATCTAAGGGAAACTTTATATTCTTTTTTTTTTGTTGTTCTAGACCAGTCCACTAGGTCTAGGGAAAATACTTTTGTCTATAGTCGTAAATTCCACTTAACAAATTGGTGACTCCGTTGGGGAGAGTTTCATTCCCTTATCAGTTTCCTTGTCCCTAGTACTTGTTTGACTTATTCAATAGACCTCCATTGCCTCACTTAATTTGAATTGACCCTAGGAAGACCTTTCTTTGAGCTTCATTTGATTTTTTGTGTCAGAACTTGGCTTCACCTTGATCAACACTCCCTTTGGCCTGGAGACAGAGCATTGCAATGATCCCCTTGGTTTAGAGACAGAGCATTGCAATGTCCCCCCTGGTTTGGAGACAGAGCATTGCAATAATCCCCTTGATCTAGAGACAAAGCGTTGCAACGCTCCCCCTGGTCTGGAGACAAAGCGTTGTAGCACTCTTTGGCCTTCATTGTACCTGCGTTGACCCCTGTTTCATGCAAAAATTTGCCCTTTTGTCATTTTCTCTTTGATTAGATTTGCTCCAACTGGTCCTCTTTGTGTCTCTAAGTGTGTTTTGGTCTCTTAGAAGCCTTCATCTTGTTTTCTTTTGGTTTTGAGTGCCTTTGATAAGAACTTGTTTAGATTTTCCTTTTTTATTTTCAATTAGGTC
The DNA here is from genome assembly GCA_000404065.3 of Pinus taeda. Lineage (NCBI taxonomy): Eukaryota > Viridiplantae > Streptophyta > Pinopsida > Pinales > Pinaceae > Pinus > Pinus taeda. Next base: position 380,170 of record APFE031720907.1, on the reverse strand, counting down.
ATTAGAAAATTAATTGCTTGAAAGAATTGGTGTTTCATTCATCATTCTTAATAGTGTTTTTTATCAGTGACTAGGAAACTATTTTAGTTTTCATCTGAAAATTGGGTTGAATTGAAAAGAAAAATATTATCCATCTTGCATTGCATGTAGGGTTTTGTGTCTGAATTAGATTTGGAACAATCGTATTAGGGGAATTGCATTTAACAAACGTGTTCGTTGCACCTTGTATGTTGCATGTTCTTTGTTCTCTTCCCTCTCGTACATAGGATTTCATTGAAAGAAAAGTTTCATTTCATCATGCCAGCTTGCATTCTTTAGGATATTTAGGTGAAATCCACAGTGAGCCTTGAAAGCTGAAACTTAATGCAAGATAAACTTCAAAATTTATTGAATCAATCTTAAGGAGAATTTGAAACATTAATGCAAACATCTAGAGGTCTTGGATAGAGACGTGTCCCAGCATCTATAAACATAGGAGCTGTCAGTTTTTTCTAGTGTTGCATTATGTGGGTGATATCCCATTCCATGTGCGTAAGTGTGTCAGATTGTTCTCCACGTGCCTCCAGGTATATTGAATGGAGCTCCATGCATTAAAAGTATATGGGAACACTCTTATCATACGGTTACGCATTAGACAACACTAACGTGAACTGCACTTCCACGTACCGCCTAGTATATTTTGGAATTCCACCATAGGTTGCTATCCTCACCATAGGTAACCAAGTCATTTGCCTTATATATTGTGATACCCCGAACATAGAATTTGGGGGAATGCTTTCCCGTGCATAAATCCTTAGTTTTCCAAGGTTGTATATTACAGTTCATAGTTGCTTGGTAAACCTTTATTCCTAGTTTACCCACTTTGATTATTTTGTGTTAATTATTAAAGTTTGTTAATTCAACATGGAAGAACAACACCCTACCCTCTATCATTCACATAGAATGAAAAATAAACCTCCTCTTCCACTTGAGGCAACTCTTGGATGTCATCAGAAGCATACAAATACGCAAACTACCGAATCTGGTGCTTCAGGAGTTACTACTTTTGGTCCTCCGCCTAAAATTGATCCATCGGAATCCTCTTTTTGTGTGAGTACTGAGCCCAAGATTAGTTCCCCATTTGCTGGTGAATCTGAAATAGTTGAAACATAAGCACCTGAAATATCATTACCTAAGGTTATTGAACTTGACTATATTGAATAATATACAACACAACCTGAGCTTATACAACCTGAGGCACCTCAGTTATCTACGCCTATTACTTCAAGACCTTCCTCTTCTCTTCCTCTATCTTAGACACAACCACAACCTAACTATCTTGGACTCGATGGTGAACCACTTCCACCTGGTCTTGTGAGTATTGAAGAGATTCCATAGGAAGAACCTCAACCCTCCTCTCCAATTCAAGTAGGGGCTCATTTTTATCAGACCCATCCTTTTCCTCCTCCTCATACCCCATCAAAATATCCTTTGTCTAATTCTTTTCCTTTACACTCGCCTTTGAGTTTTCCTTGGCAATATTCTTTGGGATAGTTAACCACGACTGAATCTTCTATGGTTTCTTAGCCTGTATCTACTACGATGACTAAGACAACCCATGTTGCAACTTAATTTGTGTTTGTAATGTCACAAAAACCACATGTGTAAGGTGGCCCGTACATCCCGCTTGGTTACCAATATTTGTATGGTACCTTTTATGGTGTAGCATCTAGTCCATGGACCTCTCCCATGTCATCTACATCTGAATTTCCATCCAACACTTCTTTGATGAGCACTACATATTCTGCTCCTCCTCCTCCATCTACTCCTACAGTTCAACAACAAACTGGTCCTTATGTTAGTTAGTGAATATGGACACCTACAACGACCCAATCCACCTCCTATTGGGAACCCTCCTCTTGGGGGGCAGTTGCCTCTATATGACCCTTCTCTTTCAACAGACCCTATTGCAAGGACATTTCCATCTCCTCAAATTAGTGCTCAGCCTCATATGAGTCCTCCATATTCAAGAATGGATGCTAATGTTTGGCAACCTACTGTGCATGTACAATCCAGTTTGATTGTGGCCTCATCTTTAGTTTCTCAAACTGTTCCACCGGCATCTCAAATTTTTGTTCAATTACCTATATCTCAACCTGTTCAAGCTTAAGTGAATGTAATCCAACCTTTACAAGATGCATATTTCACTTAGTCTATTCCACCAGTATCTGGCACTTCTCAAGCCTTGTATACCCAGCCTTTCTAAGGGAAATTACAATCACAACTGCTTAGTCAGGTCATTCCTCAAATTCAAATGGGTCAGAATATATATGGTATGGTGCAAGAAAAACCTAACAAACCTTATGTTGGGATAATGCAAAATCCCAGAGGGCAACAATATCAAGTGTATCAAGGTATCCCTCAAATGCCTTATGGTCATCAAATCCAAACCCGGCCATTTCAACCTTTACAAGGTCACCCTAGAGTTGGGTAACAAGGTTACGTGTGTTACAAAGTATTTTGTCCCACCTCTTTTTCACTTCATGTTCCATATCTCGAAGTTCCAAAATGTTAACAACTATGAAGTATATCCATCTTGATACATAGAGAAAAACATCCCTGAAAAACCAAAGGAAAACTTCCCCGAGTCAATTCTAAAGAAGGTTAGCTAAAACCCTAATTTTTAGGGCCAGAGCGCTTTACTCCAGTGCCTTCCCGTGTTGATGGCAAGTTGCACTGCTTTACCCTAGTGTTGCCAGCACGGGTTTTGATATGAAAACCTGCATTGAACCTCTTCTGGTAGGTTTTCCCAAAATGGGGGAGAAGCTTTGTATGTTAGAAACCTCGAGAACAATGAGCTGGATATTGGTTGTTGTAGATATGGTCGAGCTATCCCATTTTTAGCTCTTGATCTTATCACTATGGGCCTTCCCCTTGAGATGTGGACCTTCCTCCCTATTTTGTAGATCCTTAACTCCCTCTCCCTTCCTATAATTCAACTCTCTTCCATCCCTAAATGGTTGGTCATTGATTGCCTGCATTCCGATACTGAGATTATGCCAAAATGATGCCCATTCTAACTTGGAGAAGGAGTGCTTGAAGAGTATTTTCTTGGACTTGGACATCCACCAAAAGGAGGTCTCCAACATCAAGGCATAGGTTGTATGCTTCCCTTTTTAGCTTATTAATATATACATCTGATGTTCACTTTCCATAATTGTGTAAATGTTTATGCTTTTAGCTTAATGCTCCTTGATCTATTAAGTAGTTTATGTTTGATGTATGCCATATATGCTCTTATACCTTGTATTTCTCTTTGATCTTTCTTGTAGGTACTCAAACGTGACGAAAAAGTATAGAATGAGCCTGGAAGCGAAGGAATCAAAGTCATCTTCAAAGGATTGAGCAATTAGCATCAGAGTGAGGTAGGTTTCTCCTTCTCTCCGTGTTTATTAAACATAAGCTTGTTGAAATTATGATATAGGTGTTGTCCTTGATGGCATCTCACTCAGGACAATTCAAATTTGATAAAGGGCAACTCACATTGCAACACTCCAATTTAGAGGAAACAGGGCAATGGTACAAAAGAATGTGAAGTTGGAACAAAGGACTACATATCATAATCAAGAAGTTGAAGAAAAAGGATGTTTTAAGTCAGTTTAAGTTGTATATGCAAGTTCACCTTATCCATGCAGTGTATACATGCTCGTTCACATAACAAAAAGGGCGTATACATATGCACGCACTTTCACAAGAGGAAAAGCACGTATGGGTTGGAAAATCAAGGAAATTTAGGATTAAAGAATACCAAGGGTCAATACCATGGTATTAGTCCAAAATATTGAGTCGAGTAATGGTTCTTTGATCCCATCCAAGAATACCACAGGCTCTAAGTGTTGTTTTGGTCTGAGGTATTGAAGAAGGCCAAAAACCATAAAAGGAGGAGAAGATCAAAGGACTAAGTGTGCAAGTGAAATGGTTTCTTAGGAATACTTATATCTGAAGTATATTTTATGTTGCAGGGGCTATGATTATGATATGATCTGAAATATTTTGTGCACCTTGGATACAATTTTGGATCAAGATCATGAGACCTGAAATGACTTATCATTGTATGATCTGATATTGGTTGGGCTAGATCGGATTGCTTATGCATGTTTTATTCTTTAAATGTCATGATCTGGGTATGTCTGAAGTCTGGAATAGCAGTAAAGTTGTCAGTTAATATTTGCAGACCTATACGCTGGTTCGCCTTGGTAAAGGCGCGTATACACGCAGGTTCGACTCTTCCAAGTAGCGTATGCAAAAGAAAAGCCTATTGTTCAGAAATGATTGATCTATCTAATCAATGTTGTTGTTTTACTATTGTATGTCAATGAAGTCTTCTTAGATCTGAAAGCAAAACTGAATGCATAAGGAGTTTGTGTCTAATTGATTGATTGATTAAGTGAGAACGGTTATCTTTGTTGCTGATTGTCTAGATCTCTATAAATTGATAGTAAATGTTCAAAATATTACTGCTTGGTACAGATTTGATTCAAAAGTTTGTATAATTCAGTAGTTTGGAGGTATACGTAGGTTTTGTTATAGGAAGTGGCGTATACACGCAGGTTGGTTTCATTAAAGTAGTATATACATTTTGATATATGATTTTTGAGGTTGCAGCTGATTCTGAATGATGATGCAGGTTTCTGGGTTCAACACAGTGTTCTGGTGACAGTTATCTCACTATTCAGATTGACTGGTTGTTAGTTGATGCAGTTATTATTATAAAGTTTGAGCTTCAAAGTTTCTGATGGGTCCAGTATGAAAATTTGATGAAATGAGGTCTTCATATTGTGTTGTTGTGTACTAAGAGCATCTAGTCTGAAAATTAATGAAACGTGGTCCCTGGAGGAAGAGAGAAGGTCATAGCCTTCTGTAGGTCAGCGCCTACGTACTAGTAAACATATCGGCCAATACAAGAGCTAGGGGGTTGTAGCTCCCTTCTAGTAGAAGCTGGAAAACGAGAGAAGGTTGTAGCTTTCTGCAGGTGGGTGCCTGCATACTAGTATGATTCTGCACCAATACAAGATTGTAAACTGATTTTCTTTATATTAAGAAGACAGAGATGACAACAGCAGTTGGCTTTTCTCCCGCATTGGGTTTCCACCTTAAATCTTGGGTTCATGTTTGTTGCTTATGTGTGATGGTTTATTCTATTATTACTGCACATAGTTATTGTATAATAAGATAAAAACATGATGAATTAACTAAATCATAAGTTCTCTGTGTATATGTTGGTTTCTTTAATCACAGTAGTGTGCACACGCAAGTTCACTTCACTGAAGTAGCGTATATAAATCTGATTGGGAAATGAAATATTATTGAATTGTAAATATTGATTCACCCCCCTCTCGGTATTATTTCCAACAATTGGTATTAGAGAAGGTCCTTCAGAAGAAGCTTGATTGCTTGAAGGGAGATATTTCAAGATGAACAATCATGAAGGCATGGGATCTATCAAACCACCAATCTTCAATGGGAATAACTTGGTATATTGGAAAATAAGAACCAGAGCCTATATCCAGTCACTTGGAGCCGATGTTTGGGAAATTATTGAAGGAGGATACCAATTTCCAGCAACAATACCTATAGATACAACAGGTAAGAAGTTATACGAAATGAATGCCAAAGCAGTCAATACTTTATTGGGAAGTTTGTCATAATCATAATTCGTCAAAGTCATGCAACTCAAGACATGCAAAGAGATATGGGACAAAATCATTCAGAACTACGAAGGAGACTCCCAGGTAAAACGTGCTAAGCTCCAAACTCTGAGAATTCAGTATGAAACTCTTAAGATGCATAGTGATGAAAGTATTGCTAGTTACTTTTTGTGTGTAGATGAGATTGTTAATTTTATGAAGAATCTGGGTGAAGAGATAAAGGAGACTACTTTAGTAGAGAAAATTTTGAGATCCTTGTCTTCTAAATTCGAGTCAAACTATCTGCCATAGAATAAAAGCAGGGTATTCAATCTATTAGGTTCAAGTTCATGGAATTCTAACTGCCTTTGAAATGAGGAAAGGAGGTCCATCAGATATGAGAGAAGTAGCTTTCAAAGGTTTAGCTAAAGGAAAAGAAAAGGAAGAACACAATGAATCAGTATATATTTCAAAAGAAGATGAGGTAAACTTTTTCAAGAAGCTTCAACAAGGCTCTGTAAGATTCAGAGGTAAGCTACCATTCAAATGCTTTGCTTGTGGTAGAGTTGGCCATTATGTTGCAAAATGTCCACATAAAGATAATCATGAAAAAGGAAAGGAATCGGCAAAAGGCTATAGAAAACAGGTTGTTAATAGAAGAAGTTACTATACTCATGAAGATAGTGATGGATTAACTAATAGTGATGAAGATGAAACTAAACAGGATTATAAACTACTCAGGGCTTATGACAATGATGATTTTTTGGATGCCTTATAAGAGGAAGACTTTCTTGAAGAAATCACTAAACTCAAAATGTGTTTGGAAGAAAATACTATGATCATAGACATGTTGACACGTCAACTCACTAAAAGAGAAAAGCACAATGAAAAACTAGAATGTGAAGTTGTGGGTCTAAGAAAATAACTTGAGAAGACAAAATCTCTTAATCTTAGATTTGCTAAAGGATTAGAAACGTTTAATGAAATAATCCATGCTCAGCGTTCTCCTCTTATAAAGACAAGTCTTGGATATATTGAAGAATCATCCTAATCACAAAATCCATCAGCCTCCACCATAATCTATCTTGATGTAGCAAAGACCAATGAACAATATGTCAATCGTCAGCAAAAGCCTAAAAGTACTCATTAGGTAAATCATGCTCAATTTACTCCAAGGATGAACATCAATAGAAGCATCAACCAAAAGGTAAAAAATACCAAAAGATCCTACGTTCACAGAAACTTCTTTAATGGACAATGTTTTTCATGCCATAACTTTGGGCATAATGTTGTTCAATGTGTTGCTTACAAAACTATCATGAATATAGAAGCGCGAAATCAAAGGAGCATAACAGGAATCAAGAAAAGTTCTTACAATAACTTTTCTCCTCTTGAAGATGAAATTGAATGTTCGTTTTGTAATAACTTTGGCCATGAAGAGTCTGAATGCAGGAGAAAATTTCGACCAATAGTTCAAAAGGAGCAAACATCACCAAATTCCAGGGTATGGAGAAAGAAGGAATTTCAATCAGAAAGATGTGGCGTAGCTCTGTTTGCAGAAGGACAAGAAAATCAGTGGTACATTGACAACGGATGCTCTAAACACATTACAAGTGATAAAGAGAAACTTCATTCATATAATGCTTTAGAAAATGAAAAGAATGTCTCCTTTGGAAATGACACACGAGCTGTCATTAAAGGTAAAGGTTATGTTTATTTGAAAGAAAAGGTTAAAGTTGGAAATGTCATGTATGTGGATGGTTTAAAACATAACTTGTTGAGTGTCAGTCAAACGTGCGATCAAGGAAATGAAGTTGTGTTTTGATCAAACGAATGTGAGGTACAAGAACTCCAAACAATCTATACATACTGAAAGGAGGACAAAAACAATGTTATCTAAGCAAAACAGATGAAAACTGGTTATGGCACAAAAGAATGGGGCATCTAAGCTTTTCTCAAATAATAAAAGCATGCAGGCTCAAGGCAGTTCATGATCTTCCAGATATCAGCATCCCACAAAATACCATATGAAAACCATGCTAAGTAGGTAAGCAAACCAGAGCTCATTTCAGTGAAAAAGAAGGATCAACAAGCAAGCCTATTGAACTCATCCATACACAAAATACTGATTTGTGTCGACCAACAAGGAAAAGGTCACCTAGTGGAGAAGAACACTTTATTTTATTCATTGATGATTTCTCTATAACGTGTTGGTAGGTTTACTAAAGCATAAAGATGAAGCATTTGAAAATTTTAAAGCCTTCAAATCTTTAGTTGAAAATGAATCAGATCGAAAAATCAAATGTCTCAGATCTGATCGAGGGGGAGAATTCATATCAGATGAATTCTTTTATTTTTGTTAACAACATGGAATAAAAAGGCAGTTCTCTGTTTCCAGAACTCCTCAATAAAATGGTGTAGTGGAAAGAATGAACATAATAGTTCAACAAATGGCTTGAGCTATGCTTGATGAATATGGAACTCCTGCCACCTTCTGGGGTGAAGTTGCATTTATTGTCGTGACTATTCTCAACAAAGCTAATGTTTAGGTAAATATTGAACAAACTCCATATGAACTTTGGTATGGTAAGCCTCCTACTGTAAAACACTTTAGAGTTTTTGGAAGCAAATGTTTCATCAAAAATTCTGATGAAAAACTTAGTAAGTTTGAACCCAGAGCAGACAAAAGAATTCTTCTTGGTTATTCATCTAGAAGCAAAGGATACAAATGTTATAACAAGAGACTTTGGAAAATTGTTGAATGCATTGATGTAGTAATTGATGAAGCATGTAGAAATCTGGAACAGACAAAGGATGATGGCAATGAGGCAGATGGTGGATGCTTTCCTGTATCAAATAAAAATGATATAGAGGAATAAACCAATGAAGCATTAGAAGAAGATACAACTGACAGGGAAAAGACTCCATCCAGGTATGTTCAAAAGAATAATCTAGAATCTCGAATTCTAGGAGAAAAGGGGTCTGGAGTACAGACAAGAATAACTCTTGCAGGAACTTCCAATTATCTAGCATTAGTATCCTCCATAGAACCACAGAATGTTAATGAAGCTAGAAAAGATGAATTTTAGGGTAAGGCAATGAATGAAGAACTTGACCAAATTGAAAAGAATGATACTTGGGAACTAGTTCCTAGACCTCTTGATAAAAATGTTATAGGAACAAAATGGATATTCAAGAATAAACTGAATGAAAATGGAGAGGTTATTAGAAACAAAGAAAGACTTGTGTGTAAATGGTATGCTCAACAAGAAGGTATAGACTTTGAAGAAACATTTGCACCTGTTGCCAGACTTGAAGCCATAAGAATGTTTCTTGCCCTTTCAATTTTTCAGAAATTCAAAGTGTATCAAACGGATCTAAAAGTTGCATTTCTTAATGGAGAGTTAGAAGAAGAAGTCTATATTGAACAACCAAAAGGATTCATTCTAGGAAATGATGCAAAGCTTGTATGCAAGCTCAAAAAGGCTCTTTATGGACTGAAACAAGCTCCAAGGGCTTGGTATTATCGCCTTGACAAATATCTACAACAACAATGGTTCACAAAAGGATTTGCAGACAACAACTTATACACCAAGATTGAGAATGATAAACTACTAATTATTGTTGTTTATGTTGGCGATATAATCATTGGTAGAAACGAAGAATCTATGAGTCAGATCTTTGCTTCAGTTATGCAACAAGAATTTGAAATGTCCTTACTTGGTGAACTTACTTACTTTTGGGTCTACAAGTACAACAAACAAAAGATGGTATTTTTCTTTCACAAACTAAATATCTCAAGTAGATTCTGAAGAAGTACGGAATGGAAGATTCTAAACCAGTATGTACTCTAATGGTAACAGGATGCAATCTCGGTTCTAATGATGAATCACCTACAGTGAATCAACTAGCATATAGATCTATGATTGGAAGTCTACTCTATCTAATAGGTACTCGACCTGATATCATGCATGCAATAGTAATTGTTGGAAGATTCCAATCAAATCCAAAGGAATCACATCTTCAGGCTGTAAAAAGAATATTCAAATATCTTCAAGGAACTCAAGACTTTGGTCTATGGTATCTTAAAGATACAGATCGTACTCTTCATGCATATACAGATTTCGATTGGGCAGGAAATGTTGATGATCGAAAAAGCACCAGTGGAGGTGCATTCTATATGGGATCACGATTAGTATCTTGGTTCAGAAAGAAACAAAGTTTGATTGCCTTATCTACAGCTAAAACGGAATATGTGGTCACCGCATCCTGTTGCACACAACTACTCTGGATGATGCAAACATTGCAAGATATTCAAATCACATGTTATCCAACCATCTCCTTTTTATGTGATAATACAAGTGCCATCAGTATTTCAAAAAATCCTGTCATGCACTCCAAGACCAAGCACATACCCATTAAGTACCATTTTCTACGAGAACAAGTGCTTGAACAAAACGTTAAATTGGAGTATGTTCCCTCCAAAGAATAGGTTGTTGATATATTTACCAAACCACTTCCCAGTGAAACATTTGAATATCTCAGACAAAAACTGGGAGTAGTTTCTACATCATCCTGCTGTTACATACAGTTTTCAGAAGAAGGTTCCTATACACGGGTTTCATGAAGGGTAGTCGCGTATATACACGAGCTTCTGTGGCTGAAGGAGCGTATATGTTTTTTTATAGAAAAACAATGTGTCAGACTCTGACATGGGTGCTTAGCCTAATATTGATGATTAATGACTATAGATATGCTTTGTTCATTGATTTTTATCTGACTGATGAAGATGCCTTGATGAATGGCTTGTTGACAGCACACGGGTAGCACAGGTTCAGGGGGAGCATTAGCCTTCACAAACATTCTGAATTGTTGGCATTATAGTTGTTGATTTCAACTATGGTTTCAGATACTCATTGTTGCCTAGGTCATGTAAAGATCTAGGGTGTAATATGTCACCTTCTGTCATAGTCTATTTTCAAATGAGTCCTATTAGACATATGATGTAATTTGTATCCCCACTGTGCATGGGAAGGATGATGTAATAATTGTTATATTTCAGCCATGTATAAGCAATAGGTATATCCCCACTTGGTTGAGTGGATGAGTCAAATTTGGTGTATCCCCATTTGGTTGGGTGATTGATGTATGTATGAGTCATTGGTGATAGGAAGGTCATACTGTTATGAAACCAGCTCAAGAAAAGATAGAAAAGATAGATCAATGCCTTAGAATTCAGTCTCTTCGAGGGGGCAACCTCCTTTACATTACATAAATGAACAATTATTCGATGATACAAATGAAAAGACCTCCTTTCTATATATAGGAGTCTAAGGGCTAATAACATAATCAGAGCCGACATAACAATAATAATGTAAGGGCACAATAATAACAATAGTGGGCTTCTATGGGGCACAATAGTAACAATATGGGCACTACATGGGTACATCAATATAATAAGGGGGTTGTACTAATAACAATAAGGGGTTACACTAGTAGTATAGGGGCCTAACATGCCCCTCTCCTTCAAAAGCGTTGTCCTCAACACTTGAGTAGTTCTTGATGCTTCTGTATAAAATTCTTGTCCTCCCATGTGGAATCTTCAGCGGGTAAGTTCTTCCAATTGATGAGATACTCTGAAATTAATCAATTTCGTAGCTGTCGGGTTCTTGTTTCTGTGACTGCTCCAGGTTCCAATATGAGTTTTCCTTCCTCTTCAATTTCTAGCAATATTGTTTGAATTGGGATCTTTTGCAACTTTTGACTAAGTAGCCATACTTCTTCGTCCCTCTTCCATTCATCCCTTGCTTCATTTATCCAATCTGGTTGGATAATAGAAATATCACAAAACAATGCTTCCACATCCTCATCCTTGAAGAGTCTTCCCATTCGTTAAGGTCGCCATTTTTTAAGTGCATGTAGTATTGCCAACA
>APFE031720907.1:312944-366629 GCA_000404065.3 Pinus taeda | reverse complement strand
AGAGTCGACATAACAATAATAATGTAAGGGCACAATAATAACAATAGTGGGCTTCTATGGGGTACAATAGTAACAATATGGGCACTACGTGGGTACATCAATCTAATAAGTGGGTTGTACTACTAACAATAAGGGGTTACACTAGTAGTATAGGGGCCTAACACATACTCACATAGTTGAATTATAGAGTCATGTTATTATTTTGAAACATATCTCTATAGACTCAGGGGGAGCATGGTCAGCATAGTGTATCTCAAAGGGGGAGATCTTGGTTCGCCCTTTGCCCTTGATGTCAAAGGGGGAGAGTATTTTGGTGTTTCTTGATATCTCTTACAGTTTCTGCAACCTACATTAATCAACACCAATATGCTTTCCATCAAGTCCAAAGGGGGATATTGTTGGCATTATGATACAGGTGTTGTCCTTGATGGAAACTCACTCAGGACAGTTCAGATTTGATAAAGAGCAACTCACATTGCAACAGGTCAATTCAGAGGTAACAGGGCAATGGTACAAAAGAACATGAAGTTGGAACAAAGGACTATAGATAAAAATCAAGAAGTTGAAAAAAAATGATGTTTTAAGTCAATTTAAGATGTATACGTAGGTTCACCTTATCCAAACAGTGTATACACGTGGGTTCGCATAACAAAAAGGGCGTATACATATGCACACACTTTCATAAGAGTAAAAGCGTGTATTGGTTGGAAAATCAAGGAAATTTAGGATTAAAGAATACCAACTGTCAATACCATGGTATTAGCCCACAATATTGAGCGGAGTAATGGTTATTTGATCCCGTCCAAGAATACCACAAGCTCTAAGCATTGTTTTGGTCCAAGGTATTGAGGAAGGCCAAAAACTATATAAGGAGGAGAAGATCAAAGGACCAAGTGTGCAAGTGAAATGGTTTCTCAGGAATACTTTCATCTGAAGTATATTTTATGTTGCAAGGGTTATGATTATGATATGATCTAAAATATTTTGTGCACCTTGGATACAATGTTGGATCAGAATCATGAGACCTGAAATGACTTATCATTATACGATCTGATATTGGTGGGGCTAGATCTGATTACTTATGCATGTTTTATTCTTTAAATGCCATGATCTGGGTATGTCTAAAGTTTGGAATAGCAGCAAAGTTGTAAGTTGATGTTTGCAGATCTATACACTGGTTCGCCTTGGTAAAGGCGCGTATACACGCAGGTTTGACTCTTCCAAGTAGCGTATGCAAAAGAAAAGCCTGTTGTTCAAAAATGACTGATCTATCTTATCAGTGTTGTTGTTTTATTGTTATCTGTCAATGAAGTCTTCTTAGATCTAAAAGTAAAACCGAATCCATAAGGAGTTTGTGTGTGATTGATTGATTGATTAAGTGAGAAGGGTTATCTTTGTTGTTGACTGCCTAGATCTCTGTAAATTGACAACAAATGTTCATAATATTACTGGTTGGTACATATTTGATTGAGAAGTTTGTATAATTCAATAGTTTAGAGGTATATGCAGGTTTTGCTAAAAGAAGTGGCGTATACACGCAGGTTGGGTTCATTCAAGTAGAGTATACATTCTGATATATGATTTTTGAGTTTGTAGCTAGTTCTGAATGGTGATGTAGGTTTCTGGGTTCAACGCAGTGTTCTAGTGACAGTGATCTGACTATTCAGATTGATTGGTTGTTACTTGATGCAGTTATTATTATAGAGTTTGAGCTTCAAAGTTTTCTGATGGGTCTAGTGTGAAAATTTGATGAAACTAGGCCTTCATATTGAGTTGTTGTGTACCAGGAGCATCCAGTCTGAAAATTAATGAAACATGGTCCTTAGAGGAAGAGAGAATGTTGTAGCCTTCTGTAGGTTCACGCCTACGTACTAGTAAACATATTGGCTAGTACAAGAGCTAGGGGGTTGTAGCTCCCTTCCAATAGAAGTTGGAAAACGAGAGAAGGTTGTAGACTTCTACATGTGGGTGTCTACGTACTAGTATGAGTCTACACCAGTACAAGATTGTAAACCGGTTTTATTTATACTAAGAAGACAAAGACGACAACAACATGTGGTTTTTCTCCTGCATTGGGTTTCCACCTTAAATCTTGGTGTTCATGTGTGTTGCTTGTGTGTGATGGTTTATTCTATTATTACTACACATAGTTACTATATAATAAGATATTGATGCACTGATTAAAGATAAACACATGATAAATTAACTAAATCATAAGTTCTTTGGGTATACACCGGTTTCCTTAATCACAGTAGCATGCACACACAAGTTGACTTCATTGAAGTAGAGCATATAAATCTGATTGGAAAATGAAAGATTATTGAATTGTAAATATGGATTCACCCCCCCTCCCTAGTATTATTTCCAATAAATCTAGGAAAGTGTATGTTAGTTTGTTGATAGACCCACTCATTGGGCTAGAGAGATCGCCTATGTCCGCAAAGGGGATTTATTTTCACAACAATGTGTATTCTAGTTATCGAAATCCTCCCTATCCATAAACACAAATACCTATTGCTAAGGCCATCCCATCTTATCTAGGGTATCCTCCATCATACCTCAATAGATAGTTTCCATTTCTAGCAACTCAGGAATTGTCTAATATGACCAAGCTCACTAATGATCCCATGGATCATTCTCCTTTGTGGTCGATTATTCCCACAAAGTTTCTTAGTGATATCCCTAAATTCAATGGAAATCATGGAGAAGACTCATCCACACATGTGATGACTTATCATTTGGGGTGTTCTTCGAACTCTCCCAATGATGATTGTTCATTTGCATCTTTTCCAGTGTACACTCACCAGTACAACATCAAAATGGTATATTGAATTACCAAGAGCTTTGTTCGATCATTTTAGTGCCTTGGCTATGACATTCCTAACACATTTCCAAATACCCATCTACTACGAAACTGTAACTGAAATTTTAACCAATTTCAAACAAACTTATGACACTCACATTTTGGATCACATTCATGAGCGGCAACGTCTTCGTCGTTTGGTTAAAGCTTTTGTTCATGACCAATTTTTAGCTAAATGGTTCATTAAGTATTTGTTTCTATCTATCACAGAAGACGTTGCCAAGGATGGACTAGTGACCGAAGATCATATAATTGCTTGTGCCCAGTATTTGGATCTTATTTCTACCCAATTTGGCACCTTTTATGATAAAATACCAATGCTTCGCGACTTTTCAATACCATTCCTCAACCTCCTAGTAAAGAATCACATGTTGTTGTTCACGTGATTGATTCTACCAACCAGCAGTCGACAAGTAAAGCATCTGGTTCGACTCTTGTTGTGGCTGCTCAAAGCCCTCCTTCCACAACTCATGCGACTTCTACTTCCAATATCAATGTCATTCAATCATCCAAAGGTAAATCTCAACAACCAAGAAAGTAAGAAGAAAGATAATCCTCTGCAGGATAAACAAAACAATTAGTCTTCTCAAGAAAAGCGAAAAACTCGTTATCAATGTTTTATTTGTAATGAGGAGAATTTCACTCGTGATTTTCCACACCTTGTGGAAGTGAATCAATTCCTTAAATCATCCGCTACTCTTGTTGTGTTGACAGATCCATTTCCGAATCAGGAAACCAATATGGTTTCCCAGGATCCCACTCCCTCTAACTCGATTTTGATGCTTTCCTCTGTTAAGCCGAAAAATGATGTTATGGTGGCCACCAAAAGTAAAGAATACAGTACTGTGAATCCCTTAAATGGTCAGGATACTGATCAACCTACCAATTCGACTACATCTCCACCAAATCCTACTTCAAATTCCATGCCTGCTAAATTGGTGATTAAGCCTCCTAAAGGCGTTATTCATAAATCTACTTTCAACCCTTGTACGAGATCCGCTCAAAATTATAACATAGTTAAGGATTTGGCTCAATCTCCTTCAACTATTTCGTCTCTCCAAGTGTTGCAAAATTTTCTCGCCCAAAAGAAGGCTTTTCTTTCTGCAATTGGATGTATTGATCCCTCAAATTCCAACTAATAGCTTTTAACTATGAGAATCATACTCCTTGACTTCCAGCTCAATTAACTTTCATGATCTAGGTTTTTGTTCACAGTAAGAATATCCATTGTTCCATTGTGGACGAGGGAACCTAAACTTGTATTGTGTCTTTGTCTTGCTGGAAAGCCATTAGTTCTCCCATTTAAGTCAATCATCAACCACTCTGAATGCTTTTGATGAAAGAAGCTATAAACCTTGTGGACTTTTAAATTTGTTGCAAGTAGAATTAGGCAGCAAGACTATATCCATAGAAGTCAAAGTTATCGACGGGCTGCTAGATTACAATCGTCTATAGGGTCATATGTGGGTTTAAGCCATGGCTTCGGTTGTTTCAACATATTTTAGAATGATCGCTTTTCCTCATAAAGGCGGTATAGTAGCCATTGATCAACTCACTTTATTTTCCACTAATTCTCAAGTTACTAGAAGTGTCCCTCTCATGGGGGAAACCCCTCACCTGTATTAGCATGTAGAGGTTGGAACGCTTAAGGATTCCTCTCTCATGGGAACCTTTTCACTTCCTCCTCCTTCACTTCCCAAAAAGTCTACTTCAGTTGCCTATATTAATATGATATCTTCTTATACTACTCCCATTGATCCTTGGATAGTACTAGATGAGTCCAATAGCAACAGATTTGGTGACTGTATGCTACTCAGCCCCATTTAGCTCGACTATGAAGTCATTTATTCGGCCTATGTGGCTTATTCTGATCCTTCCTCTTCAATCAATTAGGTTGATAATTCCTTATATTATGGCACATCCTCTGATCCTTTCTCATGTACGTTTTCTACCGATGAGAACATCATGGAGATCATGACCTCGAATGGCGTGCTATGGGACGATTATCATCATCATTCAGCCTTGTTAGATTCATACGGGGATAATCTTAGCGAACTCTATCAGCCCAATATTATTGAGTTGTCTACGAATTCTCTATCCATTCAAAATGTTGATTATGATAAGAACTTGTCGAATATTTAAAATACTATCCTTATCAATATTTCGAGCAAACCCGACATTGTCGAGAATCTACATATCAGCGCATCTTGTTCTCCTAAAGAGATCCAGGCCTATAATTCCCTATTTTAGGATTTTAGATACGTTTCCACCTAGTCTTACGAGGAGATTCTAGGTATTGATCCAAACATCATTGTGCACTAAATTAAGACGTATCCTGATGCTAAACCAGTTCGACAATGCCTTTGTCTGGTCCATCCCAAGAAGTATGCCACTATTAAAGTCGAAGTTAAAAAAATTCTACGTTTTGGTTTCATCTACCCAGTACCTTGAACTCAGTTGGTGTCTAACATTATTTGTGCCATGAAGAAACAGGGAAAAATTCATGTGTGTGTCGATTATCGAGACATTAATCATGCTTGTTCGAAGGATAATTATCCCACTCCGTTCACTAACCAAATTTTTTACGATTGTGTCGAATGTGAGATATTTTCATTTATGGATGGCTTCTCCAGCTATAGTCAAATGAACATTCTCCCGACAGACAAACATAAGCCTGCATTTATTTGTCCCTTGGGCACATTTGCATATCGAAAGCTCCCTTTTGGATTGAAGAATGTTGGTGCTATGTTTCAGAGGGAAATGTATTATTCTTTTCATGACATCAAACATATTGTGCAACCATATTTGGACGATCTACCTGCTCACTTTAAACATCGGATGATCACCTTATGCATCTTAGGGACATATTTTTACGATGTATACATTATAACATTTGACTCAATCTGTACAAGTGTGTGTTTTTTGTAAGTTTCGATCGACATCTTGGTTTTTTTATATCAAAACATGGAATTCATATTGACCCATTGAAATTCCAAGCAATCATTGATCTGCCTGCTCCTTCTTCCCTCATTCAGCTTCAACGACTCCAAGGGAAGGCTAACTTTCTTCGCAGTTTCATTCCCAACTACATCGAACTTACCAAAGGATTTACTCATTTTTTAAATAAAGGGTTTCCCTTCCATTGGGACGACACTTCTGAAAAGGCATTTGATGTCTTGAAAGATGTTCTAATTTAGGCATCCTTGTTATATCCCCCAAATTACCAACATGATTATTTCTTGTATGGCATCGTTGTAGTTACTACCATTTTTATGGTATTGGTCCAGGAGGACGATGTAGGGATTGAACATCCTATTTAGGAATCTTAATGATACCAAAGTCAAGTATACTCATGTTGAAAAGTTTTCTTTAACGGTTGTCTAAGTTTTCCAATGGTTTTGCCATTATATATTGCTCCACAAAACTATGGTTTTTCATATTGCAACCCCATGACGTACATCTTGTCACGACAATTTCTTCGAGGAAAGTACTCTAAGTGGATTGTAATCCTCTAGGATTTCGATTTAGAGTTCATCAAATCCAAATCTAAGAAGTCCTTAATTTTTGTTGATCTCATTTGTAACCTTCCCACTGCTAAGACTAAAATAATGTCTAGTGATTCTATTCTGGACAATTCATTCTTCCTGATCTTGTCATCTGACCCATGGTATGGAGACATTATCATATATCTCCATACCCATACTTTTTGGTCTGATACCTCTCGATCTAACCAGGGACGTATCTGATATCAAGCCAAAATTATATTATAATCAGTGACACCCTTTATCGTTGCGTTATCGATACGATTTTCCGAAAGTGTCTCACACACGAGGAGGTCGAGAAAGTCTTAAATGAATGTCATTCTGGGGCATGTGGTGGTCATATGTCTGGTTATGCCACCGCACAAAAAAACTTGCGTGTTGATTACTTTTGGCCTACCATATTTCACAACTGCAACCTTGTCGTCCAAAAGTGTCATGCATGCCAGGTATACAAGGATAAGACCTATGCTCTGCCTACTCATTTGCATCACATTATCATCATTGGTATTTTTGCAAAATGCAACATTGATTTCATGATATGTAACCCTTACTCAGTCAGGGGGGGCATGGCTATATCATCGTAGTAGTTGATTATTTTACCAAGTGGGACGAGGCTATGCCTACATACAATAATACCGACGAAACAAAAACTCTATTTTTCTTCAACCATGTCATTGCATGATCTGGAGTTCCACACGCTATAGTTCAAACCATGGAAAACATTTTTGTAATCACATGATTTCCGAACTGAATACTAAGTTGGGACTCCCATGAGAGTTCCACTCCCTACCACCCTTTAGCGAATGGGAAAGTTGAGGCAATCAATAAATTTCTCCAAACAATGCTTCAGCATATGATAGAGATCCATAAATCAAACTGGTGTTTGATCCTTTATGTTGCCTTGTGGGTGTATCGAACCTCCGTTAAGACTGCTATCGAGTTCACACCATTCCAATTGGTTTATGGCCTGGAAGCAATCCTTTCAATTGAATGTGAAATTTCATCTCTCAAAATTGTTCTCGAACTCCTCCCTGCCACTTCTAAGGAATGTCTCTTACATCTGACCAGCTTAGATGAAACCCAATGTGATTCTGCAATGGTTGATGAAGCCCATAAGAAACATATCAAGCCGCAATATGACAAGAGTGTCAAGCCTTGTGTCTTCTCGAAAGCATACCTTGTCTTGTTATATGATCAAGGGTCTGATAAATTAGAATGGGGGAAGTTCGAGCCAATGTGGCTAGGTACATTCATTCTCAAACATGTTCTTGCTAAAGGGGCTTATGAGCTTGTTGAATTCAATGGAGTTCCATTTGCACAACCTAGAAATGGGTTGTACCGAAAGAAATACTATTCTTGATTTTTGCGTAGTGCACTGTGTACATGTTGTATAGAGGTGTGTTGAGTGTGTTTACAGTGTGTTCCCTTTAGAGTTTCCTACAATTTTTGTTAATCATGTTTACATTTGGTTTGTAGATGTCAGCATCCCTTGAACCATATGGTTGTTATGTTGATGGTGCTAGTCGTAGTACTTGGAACCTTTCTTCCGCAACATGGGATATATATAATCCAAATGGCAAGTTAGTGAGTTTACAAGGAATTTGTATTAGTTGCTCTACCAAAAACATCATTGAGTATAATGTAGTGATTGAACAGTTCCCTGATGCTATCTCCCATGGTATTTGTCATATAGTTATCAGACTTGACTCACAACTTATAGTACTATATTTAACTAATGTCTATTCATTTAGGAGTCCAACTATGCTTTGTATGTTCCTGAGGGTTTGCCTTCTGGAAAGATACGTTGATTTCATCAAATATCAACACATTTCTAGAAATCTAAACACATTAACAGATGCATTGGCTTATCATGTTTTAGATAGACATTTGCGACACATGTAAATTAAATTCAATACACATCATATACATTGAAAGAGATAATTGAACCATATGAAACAACGAAGATATATATATATATATATATATATATATATATATATATATATAATATATATATATATATATATATATAGTAAATAATATTTCACAGTTTGGTTTTACAAAAATTTGAACCCGAGACACATATAGCCAAACGGATTATCATATCAAAATATACATGCAGTTAAAATATGGCTATAAGCATCCTAGTAGACTACACATAATTCTCACGGTAGCATGCCATGCATGAGCCATCTTACAGTAGTCGATTGATATGTCCAGGCACACCAATAGTATGTCATTGTAGCCTCCTAGGAAACTTGTCGACCCTAGTCTCAGCGATGTCGTGGGTCAACCCCTCCATGTGAGATTCAACCTCTGTAAGGGTCTCGACCACATTGAGATCTTGTAGTACCTCTCATCCTACCACAACAACCTATACTGTTACTAGTGCCTATTATGGGTCTCCTACACAATGAAGTTAAGAAGAACCCACAGGTCAAATAGGTCCAATATCTACATGAAGAAATCAATAGTTTAGTCTCAGATACATCAAAAATCACAAAAAGGAAATTGTAAAACTTAAAAATCCAAAAATGATCAAAATGTTTATTGTTTTATCTATGGCTCCCCAACGCTCACCACTAGGAAGCACAAGCTTTGGATCTCTATGGAAATCCATCCCTGCATATGGATAGTCCTCTATCATAATGATTTGCATGCACAACCATCTCAAGAAGACTGGTGTAAAATTCATCAATGAAGAACCTGCACGTCTTGACATGAGATCCACCCACCTCCTCATCCATGGGACTCTTGGATATGTAGGCTTGAGTGAGATATGTTGTTTCCTGAGTGATGGGATCCACTCGATGGCAAAAGAAATCAAGATCGAACCATAGCCAAAGTTCTTCAATTGTCCATCCTTGTCCTTGGTCAACTGCTCCTTCATATTTGCTAGTACTCATTCACTCTAGTTGAATATTGTCAGCTCCATACACTCTAGAGCATATTGCAGATGAGATTTATTGACCAAATGTAGAGTCGCACTACCGACCACTCAAGAAATGATGAATATGGTCGTCGTCAGAGGCAACCAGACCACATCCTTGATCTTGATCTCCCCATCCTTGTTTGACTGAGATCTCGGTCTACAGTGTGCACTGATGTAATCCTTGACTGTCTCTACACCCCTCCTCAAACTAGATAAAGAGATGGGGGCACCTTGCCTCGATAGACCAGTTAATAAATATATATATTCTACCTGTATTTCAAGCATATGTGCACTAAGTTTGAACTCATGAGCCTGAACATCCCATTCTTGAATAAGATATCTCAGCAGTTCCATCTGTTGCCTCATACCAAGAAGCCAGAAAAATTTCAAGATCCCATAATCTCTCAAAGCTTGGATAGTGGCAGGATCATTAGCTACAGTTAAATATTGTTCCTCATATTCTCTTTCTCTCCATATTAAAGCCATTTTGTTCTGGTAGGCACCTGAAACATCACAAGAGAATCATTAGGGAAAAACTCATGCAAAAAAACTAGAGAAATTTTGAGAGAAATAGGAAAAAGAAGTTTGGGAATTACACTCAATGCACCCTCCTAAAGGGAGACAAAGCATTGCAATGCCCTCCTTGGTGTATTTTCTACATGTTCATCCCTCCTTTTGACTTGCTAGGGGTGCGCTAGACCTAGGGTGAGAAATTAGATCCCTAAGGCCCTCAAAAACTAAAAAATTGCATGAAATGACAAAATGGATGCATGAAAAATAAGAGAAAGGTTATAGCTCCTACCTCGAAGTGACGACGCTCAAAATGGTCCACTGGATTGGTCGTAATCAACTGCAGAAGATTAGAGGAAAAAACACTCATAACTCACTCACCAAGAAGTAAAATATGAAACGATAAAAATGAATTACCTTTTTCCTATTTTATGGTCATTTTCATCATTATTATATTAATATTTTAATGTTTTAACCTAGACGTGATTCAATTTTATCATGAAATAGGTATTGTTAATATTTTGGTGGTGTTCTGAGCAGGTTGACAATTGTTTAATGGATTTAATGATGTCTGCATTGAAACATATCACTCTTATCGAAGAGAACACTTTTATCACTTTTTCGAGCTCTGTAAAATTACGAAAAAGGAACCCCCTAGAGTCCTCTTTCAACTCTTTTCAGACTCACAAAATATGAAAATATGATCGAGCACTTATCTTTTCAAACTTGTTAAAGTAAATGAAAAGATGTCTACTCAGTACAAGTTTAACCATTTTCCAGAATGAGATAGACTATTTATGAAAAAGGAATACCTTAGTCAAACATGGCTAAGAGGTTCTCTTGAGTATCGTTTTCTGCCTTTTTGAACTCAAGGAATTTATTTATGAAAATGAATTCAAGTTACACCTTCACTGGACTCATAAAAACATCGAACAATGATGGACTCATCGAACATGACAAGACCGAACAACTCCTTCTTAGTGTCCGTTAAAAATAATCAGAGGGATCCATCTAAAGGATGAACTTACAGATCAATCATATGTTATCCTCCTCAATATTGTTAAAAAATAAAGAGGTATTGAACAAAAATGGTTGGGGAAATTTGGAAAATAAGGTACTCCACATATTAATGACAGTGAATCAATCTAGAACATGACACTTTTCCATTTCATCTCCATGGTTGTTGGGTTGGGGAATCTACTTGTCTTTTTGGTTCATCACACCATATCAAGACATTCGCTTTTAGTTTTGGGTCATTGCTGCCAACTCCATTCAGTGTCGCCGATATGTTCAAGAGAAGTCATTCAATTGATATCTGCTATGATACGCTTAAGCCTTCATTCCATGTATGTATTTCCTGAACTAGTTCCACATCAGCATCATTCTGTCTCAAATCATTATACCCATTTTTTGTCATTGATGAGGGATACATCAAGGCCCTCTTGCGATGGGTCACTTCTTGTTGACATTAGCTCATTATCCAGGAAGTTGACTTAGAAACTACCTTCGATACCTTGGGGCTTACATTCATCAATGATAAGTTTCCTCACTATTCATGACATGTTTCCATCATTGGCCTTCGACCGAAAGATTTTGTATGGATTTCAACTTCAACTCAATCATTAACACCATATGGATTGTAGTGTTGTACCTTGAGATCTGTTAACATCATCGATGGTTTCTCTAGCATCTATTAACATCTTAGATCATTCTCTGGTAATCAAATGGTTTCTGCTATGTTCAATTCCATCTCCTTTGTTCACATGGTTAGACTCCTGCATTGGACGATCGAGTGAATGAGATAAAATACTTCAGATCTAGTTCCATCCATCTGGGATGCGCTTTCGGGATTAATGCAAGATTACAAATCATGATGGTTATGATCATAATACAATCATCCAATCATGGATCCATGTTTTGTCATCAATGAACGTGACTTCTTAGTCATTGTACATGTAATGTTAGATTATGTGTTGAGCATGGGTATGCCTCCCTCAGCAAAGATATCATCATGTATTGTACCATATGATGATCTTGACCAGTTGTTCTTCATCTGAACTTGTCACAAGGTAAAGAACTTTAGTCATCAACTGTCATTTCTAACTTTGCGCTTTAGGGGGCAATCTTTTATAGGCCATTTTGTTGCATCTATTAAATAGGTCTACAAACAGGATCAAAATGTTGAAGAAAATGTAACTAGATTCGACCTTCATAATGACATGATCTTTGTAAATGACGAAATAAAAAAAATAAAAAAATAAAATAAAATAAAAAATAAAATAAATGAAATTATTTTTGTATGCCTTTCTGCATGGGTTTCATGAGAAAGAGGTTTATTTGTTAGTGGCTCACATTGAGAGCCTTAGGATGTATTATTGAGTCAAATAGTCAATGTCATATGAAGAAGCTCTTCTTGAGCATGTGAAAAATATATTTGAGTCATAAACAATGTCAAATAGTCCTCCAACGACAATCACACAATCCTCTTCTTATGTTGGCCTCTAAATGCACAAAGGAACTCATTTCAGCTCATATAATGAAGACACAACAATCCATATCTCATGTTGACTTATTATGGAGACTAACCACTATAAATAGGTGTGTAGGATCCACATTACAGGTAGGTGTAGAACTTGGATTCCTCTGTAATTTTCAGATGGGCACAGTGGAGTACAGGATCTCGGATACCACTGCAACTTCGGTGGTAATTACAATGGGTAATTATGTAACAATATTTGAGATTTCGTGTTATGTTTCTCGAACTTATCTCCTTTCAGTCTCGCCATATCTATGATGATGAAGATAACACAATCATTGTCTCGGCATAGTAGGCAGTCTCAACATATCTATGATGATGAATATCTCGGTGCAGGGAGAAAACATAATCATGATCTCAGTATATTTGTAATGAGGAGATCTCATAGTGACATACTCTATCTCAGCATACATCTAAGATGTAGTCACGATCTCAGCATAGATTCAATTATGATCCCGGTATAGATATAGTCATGATCTTGATGGAGATATAGTTGCAACATGAAGATCTCAGTGAAGGTATAGCTCTGGTACAACAGTAATGATCTCATTGTTATGATGAATATATAAGTGAAGGTACAATAATGATGACCTCGGTGAAGCAACAGTGATGATGATGACCTCAGCAATGAAAAAGAAGAGGATTTGTGTCTTGGTATTGGAGTGGCCTAATAGGTCAAGGGTCATGGTATTGGTATTCGTCAATTGGAATCTCTATAAGAAGAATTTTGTGCAGGTTTTCCTCTCAATGAGTGAGAGGTTTTGGCCTTGGTATAAATCCAACATCTTCTGTTCTTATCTCTTTTGTTTTGGTAACTATTTAATGAACTAAGAAGACACGCTCTAATATTAAAGTGAAGAATGTGCTAATAAGAAAAATAAAAAAGTACCTCACAAATATTTATCATGGCAAGAAGAATCTTATTAACTTAATTTGCCCTGGATTCTTCAACATGGTATCAGAGCCAAGGTGCTGAAGCCAAAGAAAGGGCATAAAAGAGACATTCAAGGATCAAGTTTCAAGAAGGGCATCAAAGAAATTTGAAGGGATTGTGTCTATATAATCAAGAAGACAGTCTACAACAATAAGACAATTTAGTCCTACAGTAAGATTGATTTGGATCATTATCTAAAGTTCCCAGATAGCTTACCTAAGGCTCAAATTCAGACTCCCTTCTAAAATCTTCGGATGATGATTACAGACCTACAATTCGAGTATGATCACATTCTCCCATAGTTCGATAACTTAAACTTAATCTCAGTCAAAATGAAGTCTTGATGCTAGTGCTCAGAACTCGGATCACAGACGAAAGAAGAGAAGGTAGTTTTCGGTGCTAACTCAGTCTCCCTATTCAGTCTTGAAATAACCACGGTGCTAGCCCAAATTTGGTGTCATTACAATCTTTGTCATACCACAATGATCTCAATAACTTATAGTCTGGAGCATTTTCGATGCTTGGTGTTGGACAGTGCAAGAAGGACACAAAGGAGATATTTGAAAAGGGATTTCCGTTGTTCATGCTAGGCAACTCAAGCAAGGATATACAATAAAATCACATCAACTCGAAGATCACCCAGAGGAAGCATCAGTGCATCTTCAACGTGATCAAGGTGAAGATTCTGTCTTCTCTTGCCAAGTAAGTATCTTTCATTCTATAATCAATTTTGGTTAAATGACTTCGTGTTTGCAAGGAGATCTATAAATTGGTTGGGTCATTGAAATTCCTTGCATAAGAAAGGAGGATAGATATAGTCCCCGGAAGAGAAGTCATTGGTGTCTATGGAAAAGTATCTGAATGTTAAGCATTGTTTGAATTCATGGAAAAGGATCAAGGGACTCATAGGATTCTTATGAAATCAGTCAAAGGTCCTCTCATCCCTATGTAGTAGGAGAGAAGACATAAAAGAGATATACGAAATGCTAGAAGATATACTCTTTGAAATGCAATAAAGAAGGTCATATCACTTGGACCTGATTGAAGGTATCAAAGAATGAAGGAATATATTCATGAGATCTCAATTGGGAGATCTTAGAGAGATGATAAGAAGATAATCATCATTGTTCTAACTAATAAGAAAGGTAAAAAAATGTCCATAGACGAGAAGGTTGCATCATTTAACAACTTGTGGTCTCTATGCTAGATAGAAAAAGACAAGCTAGGGGAAAAAGTGTTGAAGGTTAAAAGACTCAAACATTTGCAGAAAGGAAAGCGAAATTTAGTCCTCGAACAAGTCAAAACAATATATCTAAGATTCAATGCTATGTAAACATTATGGAAATAAAGCTCATATCACTGGAAAGATGGAGGAAGTTGAAGAAAAGGGCCAAGGAAAGAGGGAGTAACAGATCTCTACTATGATTGAGATGGTAACCCTCACAAAAGGGTCTTATCATAAGCTCCTCAATATTTTGATATGACCATGATAATAAGATGCATCATGGCATCATGGAAGCATTAGTAACAAGATCTCGTGACATCGCCATGGGAATCATGAAAGACAAAATCCATCGTTGTCAAACATGAAGGATATAGCTCTTGGGAACCTCATTGGACATTGAAGGAAAGGATGAAGTCATCTAGGACAAGGCTCATCACATCAAGTCAAAATGAAACATCTGCCAGATGGGGATATGCAATATCCTCAAGATTCTCTAATGGAATCCTCATAAGAGGGATCACTAATCTATAGAGGAAGCAAGTGTTTCATCAGGAACTCCAACTTATGGAATTCATGGGATGATGTTATGATGAAGCAGGTCAAGGGATTGAAGATCTTCTCAATCAAGAAATTTGTTGAAAGAAGCCTAGATGACCTAAAGTTAAAATGGGTTGTGTATGCTTTTATTTAATATTATAAAGCCATGTTGTATGGTTTCGGGTAACATGGATCACTAATTCTATCTTGAGAAGCATGATTAAGAGAAAAATGATCTCCTCCTCTAAAAGGATGCAGGAAGGCATACTTCATACCAGATGAAATCAACATAATATGTCCTCATATGAAGTATGAGGTGGTTGACTACAATTACAGAACTCTTATTGAAAGCTCCTGGGAATAGAATGAGTGAGGAAGGAACGTATCATGAGATATGCACCCTGATAAAGGCAATCAACATCCAAAAGACCAGGAAGATTTGACTAGGAGATCTCCCGGAAAGATATGAAGACTCTGATGAAAGTCTGAAAAAGAGGGAGACCCTTGACAATGGATATCTTTGGGAGATGTGTCAACATGTATGCAGGATGTTGATACCTACAGGAAGATGTCATGATGAAGAACCATCTCGTAAGGTACTATTTGATTTAATTTAATGTCTTGATTTCTTGAATAATATTTAGATGAGTTCATGCATGGCTACTAGAACAAGAGTTGTAAGTACAAGTACAACTAGCATCCATGTGGTGGATCGAAATTCCTGAAAGAAACGTGATGGGGAAGAAGTAGCCATACGATGAAGGTTCCAGATATGTATCAAGAAGGCCACTTTCCATGAAGAAAGGGACATGACGAACCAAGAAGGAAAGTGATTGATGGATAATGCCCTACAAGGAAGAAGCTCAACTGAATTTCATGACATCAAGGATGGAAATTGATCAAGCAGTTGAATGACCCGTGAAGAAGAAGTTGTTGATGAAAAGGAGATTCCCTAGTTAAGAGGGAGCTCTAACAAGTCCCTAATTGAGAGGGAGCTTGGGAAAGTTCCCGATTAGAGGGAACTTAGGTACATTCCTTTACAAGAATGGGCATATCTTCCCTAGTTGAGAGGGAGAGATAGACACAACATTCTTGAATTCACTTGGGAAGAAAGAATGGAGGATTGGGTAATCATCTAGCATTCGATGCTCTTTGAGGATGTGTAGGGCATCCAAGGTAAGAATAGGCAAGAGGACAGATATTCTTTGAGGGTTAGGAACCCAAGATAATAATAGTCCTAGAAGGTCATACTCAGTGAACACCTGGGTGGGTATGTACCTTGAGAGATAATAATGAAGATGTTTATAGTCATTGGTCTCGCCAATGTTGTGCTTTGATCTTATGAGAGATAGAGTTGTCAATCAAGGCCTTGCTATGGAAAAAATGTTGGTTACTATGATGCTATACAAATGGGTTACCAATCCAATTCTTCTTATGAGAAATTCTTCAAATTGAGAATGACCAAGCACCATTATGAATACCTCCCTAGTTAAGAGGGAGGGTTGAAGAAATGTAACTAGGTTTGGCCTTCATAATGACATGATCTTTGTCAATGATTAAATAAAAGAAATAAAATTATTTTTTGTATGCCTTGCTGCATGGGTTTCATGAGCAAGAGGTTTATTTTGTTACTGGCTCCCATTGAGAGCCTTAGGATGTATTATTGAGTCAAAAAGTCAATGTCATATGAAGAAGCTCTTCTTGAGCATGTGAAAAATATATCTGAGTCATAAACATTGTCAAATAGTCCTCCAACGACAAGAACATAGTCCTCTTCTTATGCTAGCCTCTGAATGCACAAAGGAACTCATGTCGACTCATATAATTAAGACACAACAATTCACTATCTCATGTCGTCTTACTATGGACACTAACCAATATAAATAGGTGTGTAAGATCTGCATTACAAGAAGGTGAAGAACTTGGATTCCTTTGTAATTTTCAGATGGGTACAATGGATTACAGGATCTTGGATACCTCTGCAACTTCGGTGGTAATTACAATGGGTGATTACTGTAACGATCTTTGAGATTTTGTGTTATGTTGCTCAGACCTATCTCCTTGCAGTCTCGACATATCTATGATGATGAAGATAACACAATCACTATCTTGGCATACTAGACAATCTCAACATATCTATGATGATGAAGGTCTTGGTGCAGGGAGAAAAAACAGTCATGATCTCGATATATTTGTGATGAGGATATCTCATAGTGATATACCCTATCTCGGCATACCTCTAAGATGCAGCCATGATCTCAGCATATATTCAAATATTATCTTGGTATAGATATAGTCATGATCCTGATGGAGATATAGTTACAAGATGAAGATCTCAATGAAGGTTGAGCTATGGTGCAACAATAATGATCTCATTGTTATGATGAATATATCAGTGAAGGTATAATAATGATGACCTCGATGAAGCAATAGTGATGATGATGATCTCAACAATGACAAAGAAGAGGATTGGTGTCTTGGTCTTAGAGTGGCCTAATAGGTTAAGGGTCATGACCTTGGTATTCTTCAATTAGAATCTCTATAAGAAGAATTTTGTGTTGGTTTTCCTCTCAAAGAGTGAGAGGTTTTGGCCCTAGCAGAAAACCAACATCTTATGCTCTTGTCTCTTTTGTTTTGGTAACTATTTGATGAACTAAGAAGACACACTCTAATATTAAAGCGAAGAATGTGCTAATAAGAAAAAATAAAAATTACCTCACAAATAGTTATCATGGCAAGAATAATCTTATTAACTTAATTTTCCCTATATTCTTCAACAAAATCCACATTTGTTGACACCTTGTCATCATCCCTACACAAAGCATTAAGTATGACTTTTCCAAATACATGAATTTATGGGTATGACTGCTTCATTTCAGTGCTTTTAAGTCCCAACGCACCCTTCCCCTTTACCTACATTCAACAACAGGTTGCTTCCTTCTGTACCAGCATTGATCAACAGTAGGTTGTCCCTTGTTAGAGGTGCGTTGATTCTAGAAATTCGGGAAAAATAAAAAGAATCATGAAGCTTCCAAGGGTTGTTTTAACCATTTACCTTGGATAACAACTTTGAATCCTATATGATCCTATCTTGGCTATTTTACCTGTTATCCCTTGAGACCATCCTCCCATCTTAGATGGATATCAATTCTAGATTGGTAAATAGATCAGAATTCCTAAACTACCATCCCTCTCCTATAAATTTACAGCCATCTACAACATCAAGGTTGGCTTTTGGAGACTAATCATACCCTCATGTTGTTGTCTTGAATCTAGGAGAGTCATCATCTTCATGCAATAGGGTGGCATTGAGGTGTGCTTTGTGACAAGGAAGGAGAAGTCAACTTGGGGAGATATCTATAAGACCAACTACTATTATTGGTTGTAAACTCTCTCATATTCATATTAATATAAGGAGTATATCATTTTCCTATATGTGTTATGTTATGTTTACATTCATGTATTTCAATGTTTTGTTGATCCATTGAATAGAGTAATATGATAATGCTACATAGATTGTGTAGATCTTTGTATGTGTAGGTTCTAATTATAGTATTTAGAGCTATGATTGGTGCTTACAAGCCGAGAGAAGAGAAGATCTTGCAACAGATTCCAAGTAAGTCTCTTTCCGTTCATCAATTTCTCTAAGGGAAACTTTATATTCTTTATTTCCTGTTGTTCTAGACCAATCCACTAGGCCTAGGGAAAATACTTCTATCCGAAGTTGTAAATTCCACATAACACATACCTTTTGGTGCTTCATCTCCTAGGGTTAGGTTTTTGGATGTATAGGGTTTCTCATTGTTTCTTTATGATAAAAAAGGTCCCTAATCCTCATTGTAACACATTTTAGAAGGCATGTATTTTTTACATCTCTTCTCAGAGATAAGCTACCATCACTCGAGCTAGTTTACTTTCATTTGACATGTAAACAATTTACACCATTTGTTATTTATTAATTGAAGTCCATTTTTACTATATCTATGTTTTTGTATTAATCTGTATTTCATTTAACTCCTTGATAAACATAGATCAGTGGTATCAAAAGGGTTTTTTCTCTCTATGTCTTTTGTGCATGTACCCAAGGAATTCGATGTATAAGGAGTTGGGAATTGAACTTCTTGAACCCTTGCAATACCCTCCTTGCTAACCCTAATGGCCTCCCATCGCGAAAGAAAAGAAAGGCTAGGGAGCAGGAGATCCTATCAAATTGTTGCTTGAAGAAGCCCTCAAGTGAAAAAGGAATGAGATGATGGACAATTTTTCCTTGATCCTTCGTCAACTACCAATGGGTGATGCATCTTCATCCAACAATCACTTTGGAGGTGTTTCCCACTTTAAGGTACACATTTATTTTGGCATTCCTATATTTGAAGGCTATATAGACACAAATGCTTTAGATAAATGGTTAAATATACTGGAAGAATATTTTTCGGTCCATAATTTTTGTGATAGTATAAAAATTATTTTTCCGCTCCTTAAGGTCACCCCCCATGTCAAGGACTAGTGGAAAAATTACTGTTGTGCCCTCTTGGGACTCTTTTCGAGATTCTATATAAAACAATATTACCCTGTTGGGAGCTATGAAGACAAGTACATAAAATGGACCAACTAAGGTAGGAAAGGGACTACGAAGTGTTGGAGTTCACAAATATCTTTTATACCCTACGCACGAAGTTGGGTATCAAAGACTCTAAGAGACATTTAGTGCTCAAGTATCGTGGTTGTCTGCACAAATGAATCTAGGCATAAATGGAGTTCTTGGACATCTCCTCGCTTGGTGCAACATAAAGACATGTTCTCAAGATCAAGCAGAAATTTAAAAAGAAGAAGTGATACTTTGGATCTGTGAATTTGAAGCAAGTCAAGGGAACCCTCAAACTATAGAATAATGGATATATCCAAGGAAGAATGATCCAGGAAAAGTCAACTAAGCTAGAAGCAAAGAATAACAACAAGAAGATGAAGAAATACACATGAATGTGGTGTGATTTCCACGAGAGCCCGACTCACAACACAAGTGAATGTCACACAAAGCAATCATTGGTGGCTGAGCTGAAAGCTTTAGAATTAGACACATGTTCCAACTCTGATCCAGAACCCAACAAGGGGAAACAAATCATTGATGTATAACCCAACACCACCATTTCCACCCTCAAGGTAAAAAAAAAAAATTGACCTTAAATATCTAGAGGAGGGTGAGTATCTCATCCACTCACAAAAGTGGGTAAGGGGTGCTATGATGCATTTCCTTATCGATAGTGGGAGTCAAAAAAGCCTTATCTCAACAAAGTTTGTTAAGTGGTTGGGCATTCCAAAAACACCACACCCACAACCATACACCATCAGGTGGCTCCACCAAGAGCGAGATCTCTGCATCCGATAGTGCCACCTGACCTACAACATCAAGGCTTTCATGGACGAGGTATTGTGTGATGTTGATCCCCTTGAAGTTTGTGATGCTTTATTAGGCCAACCATACCTGTGGAAGCACCATGTTGTGTGTAAGTATAAATATTCTATTGATATTATTACTTTGGGTAGAAAAATATACGGGATACCGACAATAGCCCAACCTACCACCATTTCTTTGATCTATGCTAAGCAATGCAGTAAGATCATCTCCCATACTTGGAAATTTGTTTTCTTCCTAATTTGCTCTCAAAGTAAGGGGAATATCGTGGCCACGTCCATGGCCTCCAGAAAGGGCTCCTCCATGCAAAAAAAGTAAGTGGATAAAGTCATGGAAGAGTATAGGGATATCTTCTCCTCACCCATGGGGTTTAAATTTGTACTGTCAGGTCAAGCATTCGATCGATCTGACCCCTGATGCACCTATACCTAATGGGATAATCTACCACCACTTTCTTTGAAAAATAAAATCAAGCAACAAATCCAGGAATTGTTATAGAAAGAGCACATCTCACCAAGTTCCTCATCTTGTGGGAGCCCAATTGTATTAGTGCAAAAGAAAGATGGGACCTGGAGACTTTGCATTGATTATTAAGCATTGCACAAAATCACAATTAGGAACAGATAATTGATCCCATAGATTGATGACCTTTTTTGACCAACTCAAGGGGGCTATGTAGTTCAGATAAATTAATTTGGATTCTAGTTATCACCAAGTTCCAATAGAACCCATGAATGTATGGAAGACCAACTTTAAGTATAAGGAAGGTCTCTTTAAGTGGTTGGTCATTCCCTTTGGGTTGACAAATGCTCTACAACTTTTATGACGTTGATGGATGACATCTTATAGCCTTTCAACAACTCATTTGTGGTTGTATATCTGGATGATATCCTCATCTTCAATAATATTTGGGTAGATCACTTGCAACATATTTGAAAATTCCTTGAAACCTTGCGACAACACAAGCTATGTGCCAACTAAGAGAAATGATCCTTTGACATGGACCAGGTCCAATATTTGGGCTACATAATTTATGAGAAAGGTGTGCATGTGGATCCAACTAAGATCCAAGTCATTCAATATTGGCCAACCTCAACGACTCTAACAGAGCTTCGTAACTTCTTGGGCCTTACTAATTTCTATCAGAGATTTGTGTTGGGATTCTCTCATATCACTTTGCCCTTGAGTTAAGTTACTAAAGGCATAACAAAAGCAAAGTTTTTTTTGGTCTAAGTCACAACAGAAGGAATTCATTAAACTGAAACATAGCCTTTTCTCTGCACTATTCCTCACCTTTCCAGATCTGCAATAGCATTTTAGATTAAGAAAATTTCTTTCAATTATGTTATTGGTGTAGTTCTCACTTAGCAAGGGAATCCAATGGCCTATCACAATGAGACACTCTCTAATATTGTTCGAAAGTACCCAACCTATGATAAGGAAATGTATTCTATCATGCAAGCCTTCCAACAATGCAAACATTATAGTCCTGGGAAGGAGACGATCATCCACCTAGATCACCAACCTCTTCAATTTCTATAGACACATGGGAAGTTGTAGAATGATCGCCATCATAAATGGTCCACATGCCTACACCAATTTCATTTAAACATTAAATGCAAGAAGGGTAGCACCAATCACATCATATACTGCCTTAGTCGACCCTCGTTTGTGGCATTGAGTACAATTCTCAACTCTTATGGGCACGAGACCTCTGGATGGCCATAACTATATGAAAATTACTCGAAATTCACTGCCACCTACAAGATGTTGATGGATGGAAATCCAGTTCCATACTTCCACCTTCAGGATGGACTGTTATTATTTGAGACATCTTTGTGTTCCTTCAAGCAAGTGTGCCAAGATCATTTGGGAGGCACATTACCGTAGGGTCAAGAGACACCTTAGTGTGGAGAAGATAGTGGCAGTATTGCAGAAGTATTTTTATTGGCCAAAACTCTGACAAGATGTTGGCAAATATATCAGATCTTGCACTGCTTGTGCCATCGCCAAGCCAACCATTAAGAAGCAAAACTTGTACACTTCTCTACCTACTCTCAGCCATACTTGGAATCCATCTCCATGGACTATATGTTTGACCTTCCTTCTACCAAGCGAGGTAATGAACTTGTGTTTATGGTCGTTGATAGATTTTCTAAGATGCCCATATTAGCTGCCTGCAAGAAGAGTATCACAACAAAAGCCACTCTAAGATATTCTTTAAACAAGTGAGGATACATTTTTGGATCCCACAAACCATTATCTCAGATTAGGATAGCATATTCCTAAGTGTGTTTTAGTCTATCCTCTGGTCATTATTTCACACCAAGCTCACTAAGTTGACTACATTCCACCCCTAGACTGGTGGCCAAACAAAGGTCTTCAACAAAATGATAGTGCACATACTATGCATGTACAACTCCAAGCATCCATAACATGGGATGAGAGCCTCTCCGATGTGAAACATAGCTACAATATAGCTCTCCATAGCTCAACTGGCCACAACCCCTTTCAAGTGGGCCTAATATTTCAACCATTGTGTCACATTGATGTTGCAATGCCTCTTGCAACTACTCAAACATAATTTGCACATGTTCAATCTGATGTTGATAAGGCCATCAATTTTACTGAACTCATTCAACACATCTGCCAACAAGTTCACGATATGTTGGATAAATCCAATACTAAGTACAAACAACGTCATGATCAACATTGGGTGCCACATAAGTTTCAAGTGGGCGACAAGGTTTGGCTATATTTGCAGAAGGAATGCCTTGTCAAAGCCCATCAAAAACTTCAACTACTCTAATACGGGCCTTCCACCATCACCAAGGCTATAGGTGACAACGCTTTCAAGCTAACTATCCCGCCATTCCTTGGTCTACACCCAGTATTCTATGTGGACTGCCTTCGCCCATACATTCCACCATTGTTAGACACATCACACATTATTGAGCAGCTAACACCAACAGAGCTCAACCCAAATTGCATTGAATATGCCAAAACTAATCAGATCATGGATACACAAATTAAGAATACTCTCCAATAGAGGATCTAAATATATTGGGTTGTCAAAATCGGCTAGCTCCTGCACCAAGGCAAGTGGCTCACCAAGGACCAAGTTTAACAGAAGTTTCCTCACCTCATGGAGGAACTCAACACAATAGGGGGCATTGCTTCTTAAGGGGGTAGGGCTGATCCAGATGGATATTGGTGGCTACCTTCACATTCCACTTGGACCCCCAACATTTTTTTTAACAGTTTCCTATTTGGACAACTTTTTATTTTTGACAGTTTTTGGGTCCTAAACTTATTGCCATTTTGACACCCTAAACGATGTTTTTAGAGGAAATGAGAAAACATGGATTTGCCATCAAATTTGTTTTCCTTGGTTACATCTTTTTAACGGGTTATCATGCACACCAAACATAGATTGTATGCCAAAGTTACAACCCCGATAAGTTGACATTGTAACTAACCCCTCGGGGCAGGTACCTTTTGCTCTTCATCTTGTAGGGTTAGGTTTTTGAATGTTTAGGGTTTCTCATTGTTTCTTCATGATAAAAATGCCTCTAAGCTTCATTGTAACATAGCTCATAAGGCATTTAGCCATCACATATTTTCTCAAAGATAAACTGTCATCACATGTTTTCTTAGAGATAAGCTACCATCGCCTAAGCTAGTTTACTTTCATTATGCATGTAAACAATCTTCAACATTTGCTTTATTAATTGAAGTTCAATTTCACTATATCTCTATGTTTATGTTTTAATATGTATTTCATTTCGTTCCTTCACAAAACCATATCATAGAAGCCCTAAGTATTTTCTTGATTTAGTGTGTTTAGGAAACCTATTTGAGGTCAGGAGATATATATTTTCGTAATCTTCCACTATAGTAGAACATCTATAAAGATCGAAATTCTTCATAATGTCAAGTCTAATGTATAAGTAATTGAAAACAAATAGTTGACATAATAGTCTTATGTACTGACATATGCAAGTTCAAAATGAGCTTATAAATCATTGAATGAAAATTGGTATAAAACCACAATATGGCCATCTTGCAGTTATTCTAAGGAACCATAAAGCTTAGGTAGTTGAACTCCTTCCTCTGAGAGTTGATTTGCTATCTTGTTGTGCTCTCTATAATTATGAGTGTAGCTAGCCCAAAGAAACTAGTTAGATATTGCCTTTAATTATTATGCTACTAGAAGGAAAAAAATATTTTGTACTTGGAGGTTTCCTTTCATCTAACTAATAATCATAGACGAATAACACATGAGTTGAAACATATAATCTGTTTGTCCATAGTAAATATTAATAGGTAGTATAAGCCCTTGATTCCACTTTTCTATATTATTTTTGACTTTGACTGAAAGATATAGAATGAAACCAATCCCATAAGTAAAATTTGAGCCTTAACAAAACCCATTAAAATATTCCAAAACTAAAGATTTGCCTTAACAAAACCCATTAAAATACTCCAAAACTAAAGATTTTCTATACATGTGATAGAATTTTAGGTAATAAAATTTTATATAACTTAATATTTGAAATAACCTTGTAATATACAAATAAATCATTAACCTCCCAATTCTCTAAAAAAATAAGATCATATTTCTTTATACAAAATAAAGTTTTTAAATATCTTTATTTTTCATAAAATTACCCCTTATAGCAATTAACATCTTATTAAGTAAACCAAACATATATGTTGATTTTTTTTATAAACCAAATATATATATATATAGATATAGATATAGATATTCACTTTTCCAAAAATTCGAGAATTGAAAAAAACTGCACATTACAACATATTTTCTTAATTTGAATGCTATATAATCAAGTTAGGGGAATAGAGAATTCAAGATAAAATGGTGATTTGCTTATTTTCCATTAAAAAAATTGAAATGTTAGTGTTTTTTTTATATACTAAACACATGAACCATGTACAATTTGATTAATTATAAGAATAGTGATAAGTCATAGTCAATGTATTTTTTCGCATGGTTGAAAATCCTTGTTACCAGTGAGCCATAGTTAATAGTTAATGTGTTTTTCAAAATATAAAAACTCCTTGTTATCAGTGTGTTATGAGTTATAGTTAGTGTTTTTGAAAATATGAAAACTCCGACATGAGTGAGAGGGAGAGTGTTTTTTAATTGGTTAAAAATTCCTGATAAGAGTGAGTCACAGTCAAGGTGTTTCATGCATAGTTGAAATATTCAAAATATTCAAAGTGTTTGATTCACGGTTAAAATGTAATATTAAAGAAATTTTATTTTATATTTTTATTGATTATTATAGATTATTTTAATTTTAGATTTATCAAGTTTTTGGATTACTAAGTATAAGAGGATTAATTTTTAATATGTAAATATCTTTTTTAGTGTAAAATTTGAGGAAATGTTTATATTGGAAAGATTTGATTTTTTTAGAGTATTTGGTAAATCTAAAAATAAGCCTGGATCTATGTTAGTTTTCTTCAAAACACTAATAAAATGTTTTAACTATAAGAAAAAAATCACTAATTTTATATAATATGTACACAATTGACATTAACCTTTTTTTATTTATGATTCACATTCTTCACATTGAAATGGTTCTTTCTCTCTCTCAAATAACACACATATATATTAAATAACACACATATGTTATTCATATTTCTTTTAAAATATTATATGTCAACTTCGTATTAAACATCCAAAAAATTACAAAGCTTCTCATATCTTAATTAACAAGAACAGGACACACACACTCTATATATATGATGTCAAAATCTTTTACTCAACATACATATTGAATATTTAATTTATGATACACATCAAACATTTTGTTATTATTAATATTTTTAATATTATATAACAACTTTATTTTAAGAATGAGTGAAAATATAAATAATTTTTAATTTAATCACTAAATTTTTCTCCATATAGAATTTTATATAAAATTATTATATAGAATTGATATAAAATTATTATATAGAATAGATATAAAATTATGTTATTTAATATATTTCTATTTTTAAATATTATATCTCAATTGAACATAGAATGAATTACACATCATATAATATCAAAAATATTATTTTTACATGTCATTTGCTAATTCTATGGAGTTACATATCTCTCATTTTTTTTTCAATTACTTTGTTTTTATATAAAGTTGATCTCAAATTAAAGTGGAAATTGAAATATTTTATTTAGGGTTGATATTGACATTTTTTGTGATTACAATTTTTTAATTTCTTAATGAAATTATTATTTTATTATGGCATTGGAGTCAAGTATGATAGGTATGTTGCAATGTAATTTAATGTAACATAATGTAAACATTCAAAATAAAATAAAAATAAAAATAACCCTATAAAAATAAAATTAAAATTAAAATTAAAATGACTCGTGATATTGAGAACTCATGGTATTAATGTGGAATATAAGTTATTTAAAGGAGTAAATTAAACTAACCTAGATCCATCTTAACTCTCGATCTAACAAATATCTAAAAAAGATCAAATCTCTTAATATACAAACCTCTTTTAAAATTTAAAGAAATTTATCTCTCTGAACCCTTCATAAATTCAAAATTAAAATAAATTATAAAATGTCTCAACAAAATAACAAAATCCACTACTTTCCACAATTATAAATACCTTTCCAAAACCTTATGCCTTATGCCCTCCCAACAGTATGTTTCCACGAGGTAAAACTAGTACTGTTAAAGCTCTGTCCAATAACTTCTTTCCTTTATCTGCCTTACGCTACACAATATATAAATCTATTAAACAAACTTTTAATCCAGATAGATATAAAATATACAAATGGATTAAGCTAACTTTTCATCATCATGGATATAAAATGTACAAATAAATTAAGAAAACGTTAAATGCATCATAGATACAATTGCGCACACATCAGGCATGCATTTTGAGGACAGTTGAGTGTATATACCATGTAGAAAAGCATATATAGTAAGCCCAGATTTATACAGGTTTTGGAGTGTATATAGCAAGTGGACAAACATTGAAAATACGAATCGCTAAGAGGATTGATCGCTTTCTCATAAAAGCTAATATCATTGATATATGGGGCCTGCCTATATCTACCATTGCTAATGTTCATCTGTCTGACCACAAGCCCATTATGCTCGAATGGAGGGCCCAACAGCATAAAAAGGATTATTATTTCAAATTTAACAGGATTCTTCTAGATGACAGCTCATTCAATGAAGAAATTTCCAAGAGATGGGGGGATCTG
Organism: Pinus taeda; assembly: GCA_000404065.3. Lineage (NCBI taxonomy): Eukaryota > Viridiplantae > Streptophyta > Pinopsida > Pinales > Pinaceae > Pinus > Pinus taeda. The sequence goes on along the minus strand of APFE031720907.1, from coordinate 338,879 downwards.
GCAGGCTCAGATGACGCAGGATGCAAAACTTTTAGTGGAAAGATATTGCGCCTCAAAGTATTTGCAAAGGAATGGCAGCAACAAAAGATAAAACGTGACAGGCAGGAGCTTTCCAACATTCAAAAGGCGTTGGACGCCATATCTTCGACATCCCCTCATTTTATGTCTTTTGAAAAAAGGATTTCCATAAGGAATCTGGAAAAAAATGGAACCATCTCCTCATCTTGGAAGAAGCTACATGGCGGCTTAAAAGCAGGGCGTTGTGGCTAAAGGATGGAGACCGTAACACTAAGTTTTTTCAAAACTTCGCAAATGCAAGGAAAGGGAAGAACGCTATATGGAAGGTCGATGACGGGAGAGGCGGGTTTCTTTACTCTCAAGAAGACATCTCTAACGAAGTCAGCAGAGTATTTAAAGAACAATACAAAAGGGTTCAAACAAATGCAACTGATATGATATGGGCTGCCGAACACTCGCCTGTCATGTTCGATGCCTCCTCTTATGAAATTTTTTTCAAACCTGTTACTGAGGAGGAGCTCCTTGCTGCCATGCGGGCTTCAAAAAAGGATAAAAGCCCGGGGCCTGATGGCTGGCCCATTGAATTTTTTCTTCACTTTTATGAGATGTTCAAATCTGACTTGTTGAACATGGTGGAGGCTTCTCGAATGACCGGAACTGTACCTTCTGCCCTATCATCTACTCTCATCGCTCTCATCCCCAAGAAAACAGCCTCCACGTCTCTCCAGGATTACAGACCGATTGCGCTCTGTAATTCTTTGTTCAAAATTATCACGAAAATCATCGCGGAGAGGCTCAAACGGTTTTCAATCGCTATATAACTAGGGACCAGCATGCTTTCTTAAAGGAAAGAAACATATGGGATGCAGTGGCGCTAACACAAGAATGCCTATTTTCACTCCGGTCAAAAATACAAAGGCTGCCATTCTCAAAGTTGATTTAAAAAAGGCATATGATTGTGTTGACTGGCGCTTCCTTAGGATTATACTTGCCAAAATCGGATTGCGCAGGAATGGTATCGAATGGATCATGGCATGCGTGGAAAACATTAATTTTTCAGTCATCATCAACGGATCTCCCTCTCCTTTCTTCAAAGCTGAGTGTGGTCTCCGACAAGGTTGTCCCCTTTCTCCGTTGCTGTTCATCTTGGTCATGAACACTCTCAGTATTCAATTCAACAGAGCTGAAGCCAGGTCCTGCTTTAGACCGATTAAGATGGCTAAAGATTTTTTCTTGTCACACAACTTATTTGTGGACAATATTCTGGTTTTTGCAATGCTCCACAAAGCATCCTGGCAATGCCTCTTCACCATATTCGACAGGTTTCAATCTGCTTCAGGAATATGCATTAACAAGGAAAAATCAAAATTATTTCATAATGATTCTGAGGCGGAAACACCAATTTGGATTGCAGCACTTTTTGGGATTGAGGCTAAGTCTATTGACTGTGGCATGAATTATCTTGGTTTCAATCTCAAACCAAAGGGGTACAAGAAGGGGGACTGGACCTGGCTGCTTGACCGATTTTATAATAGAATTTCCGGTTGGGAGTATAGGCTCCTTTCTTTAGCAGGGAGACTGGTTTTGATATAGTCTGTATTGTCACAGTTGGCCATTTATTGGGCACACTTATTTTTTCTCCCAGCGCCTGTCATCAGAAAAATGAACTCTTATGCAGCAAATTTCTTATGGGGAGGTAAGTCTTATCAGTCCAAATATCATCTGGTTAAGATGGAGTCCATTTCGAAGCCTAAACAATCGGGCAGATGGGGCCTTCTGGACATGAGAAGGATGGGCAACGCGTTGTTAGTTAAATCATACATCCGTGGCATTTATGGCACCGGTCCTTGGAGCAATTTCATCAGACGGAAATATCTACAAGGGAAATGCATAGAATTTTGGTACAGAAGGAATGAAATGGGCACCAAGCACGGCTCTGCCATTTGGTCTAGTTTTTGTAAAAATAAATCCTTCATTTTGTCAAATTTTTTATGGAAGATATTCACAGGAACTAATGCATACATTGGTCGTGATCTCATCGTGGATGGCCTCAACGAGCACTTCCAGCCGGATCTGACTATGTATTTTCATCACAGAGGTATCTTCACTTGGGAAAAGCTTATTGGCTCATGGAACAACGCAACGCCAGTTTGGCTTGAGGATGCAGATCTACACCTACCTGCGCATCTTCGTCCCCTGTGGGAATCTGTTCGCTCCTCACTATCTGTCTTACCAATCAACAGGGCGGAACATAAGGACTTCTTAGCATGGAAACTGCATCGGGCTCCTCTTCCAGTTAAAGTCAGGGACATTTATGCAGCTCTCACACAGCTATCAGCTCCGCCAACTCAACCGATTTACCCTCCTTCACTATGGAAAGCAATATGCCCAACAAAGATGATTCTTCTCTCATGGCTTATCTTCTGGAACAGGAACCTCACATGGGAGGTCTTACAGAGAAAGGGATGGTATGGACCTGGACGATGTGCTTTCTGCAGGGATGCCGAGGAAACAAATTTCCATATGTTCTTTCAGTGCCATTGGACCCAACAAATCTGGTTTGACCTGTCACTTAACATAGATCTCCCTTTTACTGTTTTTTCTACTGTACAGGAGGGCATGAAATGGTGGAGCACACAAACTGTGAAGCGACGCTCTACGTTCCTTATGGTTTGCTGGTTCATTTGGGATTGGAGGAACGCTACCATTTTTACCAACACTCGGCGGCCTGTTCTTAACATTCTGCAAAAAGCCAAGGACTTCATGGTCATGTTGGGGATATTGGATCCCCCGTCAATGTGAAACAATCGCGCACAGTCTAACATTCCTTTTCTCTTATGAATCATACCGTCATCTGGGATATTTATCACAAAAAATCTGTTCATGTGATCTCCAATTTGCATACAGTCATTCGTTCTCATCTTCTTACCATATCCATGCATGCGCCCATGTGTGTTTTTAATTATCTGTAGAGGCGACTGATAATGCCTTGGGTCTTAAGCCTGCTACGCTCACGGTTTAATATATAAACCGGAAATATGTAATGTTTCGTTGCAGCATTATAAATATATGATTTTTCTACTGAAAAAAGAAAAGGTAAAGATTTATGTAGATTTTCAGGTAGTCAAGCATTGAACAATAATCCTACCTTTATATAGGCTTTGATTATATATTATATTCGGTATTCGTTGAGATTGATTGGTTGGCCACCAGCATATCATGTCAACTACATGTGTTCAGTTATTTTTTGGGAAATGGGAATGTACTTGTGCTATAAATTTGTTGTAAAAGATTAATGTTTAGTTATTTTTTTGGGATATGGGATGTAATTTTGTTATAAAGTTTTAAATAAATAATTTATTAAAATATAGGTTTTTAATTTAAATGATAAATATAGGTAATAAGATATTTATGTGATAGAAAGAAATACAAATTATGGAGTAATATTTGGTTTTGGATATATAGTAGGAATGGTTGAGAAATCAGTGCGTTGATGAGTTAGGGTTGATTTTTTTTTTTTATGGTAATTATTTGTGAATTTGTTGGTTTATTATTTTCTTTAATACATTTTTTTAATCAAACAATTATCAAAAAATATAAATATAAAGATTACAAAAAGTCAATTAACACAAGATATAAGCTCCAAGCTAGGGCAAAACTTCTCTAAGGGGAAAACCCAAAAAAATATCCCCTTCTTATAGAATCATATAAAAGTGAGAAATCCATGACCCAAATCCAACCTCCACTAAGCCAAAGCAAACCTTCCAAATCACAGAAATATCATCAATCTCAATCAAGCATGAATTCCAACTCTTATGCCACAGGAAGCTCAAGTACTCCACCATCAAGAAATTCACAGAAGCTCAAATTTACAAAATATTTGCATCATCTACCACCATTTGCCACAGGAAGGCTCACATTATTTATCACAGGAAAGTTCGCAACATTTCAGATTATCCTTCATAAAAAATCTGCACTTCATTTCGGATGTATAACCTCAAGACCTCACACTCCTTCACAAAAGTATAACCTCTAAAATTCACATCCCTTTCTATCTCTAAACTTGTCACAGGAGCATCAAATTGTTGGCCAATTTGGAGGAGGATGTATGCCAATATATAATTGTTCCAACATGCGAAAAAGACACATCTTTTCAATGAGCCAACTTGTTATCCAGGCGGGCCGACTTGGCTTCTTGAGGTGATTTTACCCAAATTATATTTTCAAAAAATTATTTTTCCCTTTTCTTTACAATAGGTCCAAATAGGACTTTGACTCTTTGACTCAACAATCTTAGAAGTGTGAAGAACATGCTTAACTAATGAAATAATAATTTATTTTTCTCTTTTTATTCTTTTTGCTTTTTACATAAAATATATAATGATATAAGTACAATGAAAAATTATGAAGACCAAACCTAGTTACATTTTCCAACATTCCCTCTTAACTAGGGAGAAGATTCAGATTGATAAGCCATCTTTAAGCATCAACATCATAACCAACATTGTCAAACTACAATATAGCAAGGCCTTGACTAACAAGCTCTAACTCTCCACAAGATTAGAGCACAATGTTGGGAGGAATATATATGGACACCGCCATAGCCTTTTAAGGCACATACCCCATCCGGATGTTCACCAGGTATGTCCTTCTAGGACTATTCTTATCTTGGATTCTCAGTCCTCAAAGAATATTGATCCTCTCTGACCACTCTTGCCTCGGATACCTTGTCCAATCCTCAAAGAGTGTCGGTCCACATGACTACTTCATATCTTGGATTCCCAATCCTAAAGGAGTACCAATGCCAAATGCTTATCCAATCCTCCATTCTCCCTTCTAGTGCCGTCACTAGATGTACGATTGTTAGTCCTTGCCTAGTGCATGATACATGGAGAATACGATGTCCATCATCACTCCCCCTCAACCAAGGAGGAGATCCTTACTCCTTCTCAAGCATGGAGGAGATTTCTTACTCCCTCTCAATCAGGGAGACATCATCACAATCCTTGGTTGGTATCATACTTCATCAATACAACAACTACTTGTTCTTCTGTGGAGATCTTAGTGGTAGTTGCAAGGGCTTCTATCTCATAATACATCATACCTGAGCTTTGACCTTCCTGGATGTCAAACATTTTATCAAGCCAAATTCTTTCACACTTTATCTTTATGACAAGGTTTCTCAGCTCCTGACAACATCATATCATATCAAACTTCAAGCTTCCTAGATCATCAAACAATATTGTCATAAAATGGTTTATTTGTCATCTTTAAGGAGCCAAACTTCCTCACAACTGCTAGCACATGCCTTCTATTCTTCATAATAGAATTTAGCCTCATAAGTCACATAAACTTTCCAAATATAAATTCTACCCTTATGCTCTTCCATGCCATCAATAGTGTTATCCACACAATGCATGTGTTCCATGATCAAACCATGGAGTTGTAGGTACAACAATATCTTCCAACAAATTGTCTCAAATGTTATCGTTCCAGCCTCTGCATATACTTTTGAAATATGTATTTCCAGGGAGCCAAATCATATCTCAAACAAATCATCAATATCATAGTTTACCAAATCACAATGGCCTCAAGTCAAATTCTGCTACTTGCCCCTCTGAATTCAACACTCCTTTGCATGGTCTATCTCATATTGCAATAGAGTTTTGCTCCATGCTTTTTAGCTTTCAATCAACAATATGAACCAATCACCGGGTTTCAATATCGTAATCATCAGGATCTTTACAACTCCCTCTTTCCATTTGAGGTTGTTCCTTTCTTCATAGTCTTAATGCTATGCTATGTTCCTTCATGTCTTTCATCTCCTTAGACAAGCTTTAGATATAATTTCCTTGACCTGTAACCTTGATTAGAAGACTTATGAAAGAACAAGGGGATAAAATATAAAGACAGTGGCATTAATAATAATCAAGAAGATGTTAAATACTTATCTACAGATGAAGGTTGACTCCCTCTCAATCTTGGACCCTTGTCTTCACATCATCATGATATAATGCATGCCATTCTTAAGAGCTAGGTTCCTTTTCCTTTCACAGTGGAAACAATCAATTAGGGTTTCTATTTATAGGGTTTTGTTCTTTTATTCCATATTTTGCCTGGGTTTCAAACCCTAGATACCAAGACATATGACTTACAAACTTGTAGATTTTTATAACTTCACAATAGAGTTAGTTGCAAAACCCAAAATTTTTAAGGTCTTTAAGATCTATTACAACAAGAATTGAACCCTAGAAGCTCCATAGTCATCAAGACTCATCATCCATGAATTATAAAATGTTGCAAAACCCTAATGAAACTATTTGACATACCTTTCTATCCATTTCACTTGAAAACCTAGCCTTTATATGCAACATAACACCAAACTTTTTGTCTCTAATTTATATTCATGCAAACCCTTTTCATGATCATCACCATGACCTAAAGGACTTAACATCATAAGAAAGTGGCAAGGGTCATGGAATGCACAAAAATTATACATACCTTTTGGAATTTTACCTATCCTTGTTTACAGAGATCTCGTCTTGTCATTTATTAAATTCATTCAAAGGAGACAACATCATTTCTTTCAAACTCAAGAAGAAATAAGCTAATCCATTCATAATGCTTAAATGCTTTATCCTTCAAGCTAGGATATGAACCAAGCCACCATACTTCTTTCATCTAGATTTTTCATCCATTTAGAGATGATCCACACTTCTTTCCATTGACCATTATTCAGATGTTGTTAAGTTATCCATCATTATTGCAACACTGCCTCATTGAGGTTATTTGCTATCCCATTGCCTAAAGTACAAGGGTATATATATCTGTCACGTCTTCCACATTTCACTATCATTTAAGATCACTATATTGAATTAGGATCACTGCCACAGTTATTGTTTACTCAAAATGAGAATGGTTTCCATAACTCATATTACTTCACATCGCATGGGTGGATAACAGAGCTTAGATCTTGTGGAGACAACTGTCATTTGGATAACTGTCGTACTTTAAAATGTATCACTTTCGCATGGCCTAATTGTTGTTATGTACCACAATCTTCAGGGTTCATGTTTAAGTCATTGTTCTAGAGACAAGCCATACATTGTTGTTATACTGCCTAAATATGTCGTTTTCAATACATCATTGTCACCGATGTAAGGTGACTTCCATATACCAAGGTGACTGCAACAAATAAGGCCTTATTCATGTTTGGGAAATTGATATAAAGAGTATTGTCTTATCGTCGAGGTCACATCCATCTTAACAAGGTTATTGTCATATTAATCTCAAGGTTATTTCTCTATAAAAAGATGGCTACATATATAACAAGAGTGACTACCTTATAACAAGGTTGTTGCCATGTAGTCAAGGTTACAATCATATATCATCAAGATCAAGATCATTTTTATACACTAAGCTTACTTCCATATACATATCACTTGTCATGTCATCAATGTCATTGCTATTTCTACCATATATTAAGGTCACATCCAGTCATACCTCAGGCAAACTTAATTGTCATACCTCAGAGGATAGACAAACTACCTCGTACTACTGTCAAACCTTGGCATCACCTCACATTACTATCTTGCATTTCTGTCATCACAGTTGCAATAACTTGTATCTCAGTCATGTAACTCACATCTTTGAAATGTAACTTTCATTTCAGAGATGTAACTCGCTTCTATGAAATGTGACTCACATCTTTGTCCAAGTTTTATATATATCATTGCTATGTATGTATCACAAACCTTCCTTTGCATCCCTATCTAGGTTACGTATCTCGCACGTCATAACTTGTATTATTTTTATTGCCAACCTTCAGTGTGTTCCATAGTTAATAAAGAACTCATATCACTAGTAGTATTGAATCAATCCATAATTCTCATCAAAAGAGGTAAATCAAAAGTAAAAATACTTCTGATCTTTTCATACTTCAAGAAAAATCATATTTAGCACGGAATTATAGACTTTGTAGAATAGGCCTCCACATAGAAGAGGTATCTAGCATTCTACTTCGATGAATGAACTGTTGTAGATAAGCCAACAAAAGTCGTATTCAAAAAACGTTTTCCACCACTTTAGCATTGATACCATGTTGAGAAATCAATGTGCTTATGAGTTAGGGTTGATTTCTCTTTGCATGGTAATTATTTGTGAATTTGTTGGCTTATAATTTTCTTTAATACGCTCTTTTTCATCAAACAATTATCAAAAACATAAACATGAAGATCACATAAATACAATGAACACAAGATATAGGCTCCAAGCCAAGGAAAAACCCCCTCCAAGGGGAAAACCCAAGAACCCCTTCTTCTTATACAATCAAATCAATGTGAGAATTCCAAGACCCAAATCCAACCTCCAAGAAGTCAAGTCAAAACCGCCAAATCAGAGAAATATCATCAATCTCAATCAAGCATCAATTCCATCGCTTATGCCATAGGAAGCTCAAGTATTCTTCCATCAAGAAACTCACACATCTAGCCTAGGAAGCTCAAACTATTTTTATAGAATGTTTGCACCACCTACCACCATTTATCACAATAAGGCTCACATTATCTATCACATGAAAGGTTGAAACATTATAGATCATCCTTCATAGGAATTCACACTTCATTTTAGATTTATAACCTCAGGACCTCGCACTCCTTCACAAAGATATAACCTTTGAAATTCACATCCCTTTCTATCTCTAAACTTGTCACAAAACCACCAAATTGTTGGATGATTTGGGAGAGGTTGTATGCCAATTTATAGTTGTTCCAACATGCAAAAAAAACACATCTTTTCAATGAGACGACTTGTCATCCAAGAGGGTCGACTTGGCTTCTTGACGTGATTTTACCCAAATTACATTTTCAAAAAATTAATTTTCCCTTTTCTTTACAATAGGTCCAAATAAGACTTTTAATATTTAACTTAACAAATCTTAGAAGCATGAAGAACATGCTTAACTGATGAAATAATATTTTTTTCTCTTCTTCTTCTTTTTGTTTTTTACATAAAGTACATAATGATATAAGTACAATGAAAAATTATGAAGATCGATTACAATTTCCAATAGGAATCACATTTAAGATTAATTATTATGTAAATTAAAATGTTAAATAAGGTATTTGACAATGCATTTTGTTATTGGGAGAAATTTTATTTATACAATTGAATGTTGAATTGTAGCAAAGCACGAGCATTATAGGGGAGATCAAACTCAAGGTCAACTACTTTCCATATAGGTTCTTAACCAAAATGAAATATCATGTCATTCAATCAGGTACTCATGTCATTATTAAACATTCAACCCATGACATTGTCAATAGAGTTGTGAAAATGCACAAGCATCATGGGAATTTGAATTCAAAAGCAACTCAACATAGAAATATTGAAATCCATCTTAAAAATATGTGATCTCTCCAAATTTTTCATATCATAAAGGATATTAATGTTTGCAAAACAAAATATTAGATTAAAAAAATTGAAATATTAAAAATTATATCTGCACATAAATTATGAGGAGAATGAACCTATGGATTGGTAGGTAAGTTAACTTTATGGATTCGGTGAGGATTTTGGACCCTTGCATGGAGCGGATTGGAAGTGGGAAGAAACCCAAGCCATCCTTTGTTCAACCTGGGCTCAAGTCTCCGCAATAGCAAGTGTCGAATCATTAGACCTTTGTGTCGTCTGTGATCCAATCTGCTCTCATACTACTATTTGGCGAAATCAGTTGTAATAGCCCTTGTGAAAATTCCATGTAAAAATATATAAATACCACAGATGATGGACACGTATTCCAAGATGAATGGTGGGCAGGACATCCTAGTGGGTGTTCATTTGGTTGTTTATGGTTAAGGAAATTGGCAAAGGCAATGTTTAAGGCATTAAAGAGGCAAAAAGGTATTTTGGCACATTTATTTATGAAAATAATGGAAATTAGGAGAAAAAGGAGGTGAAAGGTCACAGGTTGCATGTGAGGAGGAAAATGAAGGAAAATAATGGAAATTAGGAGAAAAGGAAGGTGAAAGGTCATAGGTTGCATGTGAAGAGGAAATTGAAGGAAAATAATGGAAAATGAAGAAAGTAAAGGCCTCATTAATAAAAAGGTTTATGAGGATCAGTTGGTAAGCTTCTTCTTTTGAGAGTGAACATTTTGTTAGTTTAGTTTTGGAATTCTCTCATTATTCTCTCTCTCTCTCTCATACTCTTGGAGACTTAGAGTTTTCTTGGAGCACTCTTGGTGGGTGCGGCATACTTGGATTCTTGGAGCGAGAAGGCAAATGAAGAGTAGGAAAGCACAAGAGGGTATCAACATCAACAACTACATCAGATTGCTTGCAGGTACTAAGTTGCATGTATGATTTATTCACTAGTTTTGGCATGCATGTCACATGCATGTGGTTTCTTGGTTATGATCTGTCATTGGCATGGAGGATGGTTGGGATTGACAGTGGATTGCCTAGCCTTACCATTTCTTAGATAGCCATGGTGATTGTGGGTTTACTTTCATTGCTTTGTTTTTGTTGGTTCTCATGTTTCCTTAGCTTGGGTTGAGTTATTAGTCCTGGAAGCCCTGGTTGAACAAACACTCTGGAAGTCCTATGACAACTTGGGTTCAGTGACTAGTCTTCGAAGCCCTGGTTGAACAAATGCTCTGGAAGCCCTGTAACAGCTTGGGTTGAGTTACTAGTCCTGGAATCCTTGGTTGGAAAAACGCTCCAAAAGCCCTTGGTGGGTTGAGTTACTAGTCTTGGAAGCCTTGGTTGGACAAATGCTCTGGAAGGCCTGTATAAGTTGTGGGTTGAGTTACTAGTTCTGGAAGCCTTGGTTGGACAAACGATCTAAAAGCCCTGTATAAAATGTGGGTTGAGTTACTAGTTCTGGAAGCCTTGGTTGGACAAACTCTCTAGAAGCCCTGGAAGGCTTGGATGGAGACCAATCTGATGATGGTTTTTGGTGATGTCCGACCGTGAGATGGAATCATTGTTTGATGGGTTGAGGTGGGTGGCCTCTGGAAGCCCTGGATGAGTTTTGATTGATGTGTTCTCTGAGATCCCACATTCATGCTTGGAATATGGCATGGGGTGATTGGCTTAAGGGAGACTTGGCTCAACCAATCTATGGTCGGGTGGAACATGGTAGTCCCATCTCCGGTTGGTTCATTGAATTTATTAATGAAAAATTCATTCCCTTGATTTTCATGTGCAAATGTACTGATGTATATATGGATTTTGATGGCTGATATGTTTATTGTATTTATGTTCCTATTATGTTTTTTATATGCACATTTACCCCGGAGGTTGTTACATAGTGGTATCAGAGCATGGTTCAAACACCTAGACTGGATGGGCTCTATCATAGGTGAAATGAAGAACAAAGATTAAATTTTAGTCCTTTCTGCCATATCTGTTATAAAATTTCTTATGTGGCATATTAGAAGTTGAAAATTTGTCCATATTAAAGGTAAATCCCACTGATAACGTGGTAAAAATTTCAGATATTGGTTCACAATACTTTAGGAATTATGATCTAAGGAAGATGACCTTCCTGAATGCACCTTTAAACAGGTCATGTTGGAATTTCTGCAATAACTCATCTTTTGTAGGCTTTTAGAAGCTGAAAATTGTCCACATTGAGGGGACATACCAGTGATTATGTGTTACAAATTTTAGATATTGGGTCACAATATTTCAGGAGATATGAGTAGAGGGAACCGAGCCTTCTTAATGCTCCTAAAATCGGGCCTCAAACAGGTCACACTAACATTTTTGTTATAAAGTTTCTTCTGGGCACTCTCAGGAGCTGAAATTTTTCCCACGGTGAGGTGAAATCCAACTGATATTGTGATAAAAATTTCAGACATTTATTTGCTATATTGTAGGAGATATGACCAGTGGAAGTCGAACTTTCTTAATACTCCTAGAATTGTAAACCAAATAGGATTATGTTTGGTATTTTTGTTATAACTTTTCATCAATGAAATCTCAGAAGTTGAAACTTGAACCATAGTGAGAGAAAATACCATTGATCATATGGTTCAGTCTCCATAACTTGTGCCACTACAGTTCAGGATATATGCATTGAATCATTCGCTATATTAGTTTGCATGCAAAGTGTTTGATGAAATGCTTAAATGTTTCAATGATTAATTGCATACAAACTGTTTGATAAAATGCCCTAATGAGTATGTTGTATGTGGTTGGGGATAGTATTGATGTGTCATAGTATTTCTGTAGTTGATATATGCCTACTTAGATGCAAATAGTTTGCATGTAAAGTATTTGAAGAAATGCTTACATGCAAATGTAATAGTATAGTAGTTGTTTGAAGAAAATGTAAAAAGTATGGTAATTGTTTTACGAAAATGTTATTTTTTTTTTTATGGGATAGTATTGTAGTATGATAATATGGATGTAGCTGATCTATTCCTATTTGCATGCAAATAATTTGAAGAGTTGCATATAAGGAATATGAAAGGTTGCATGCAAGGAATTTGAAAAGTTGCATGTAAGGAAATGGAAAAGTCCCTGTTTTTAGTTATTATGTTACAAGTGGAATAAGTGCAATGTTTTTGACTTAGTCTCATACAAATGTATGAGAAATAAAAATCGATTTATTTTCAAGTGTGGTTAAATTTAGTAGATCTTTGGAGACCCATTTCCATAATTGGACATTGGAGATCGGGCCATTATAGTGGCTTTCTCCTTCTACCTTAATGTGGACCATGGATAGTAAGGGGGTATGCTTATAGGGCCATTATAGTAGCTTCCTCCTTCTACCTTAGTGCGGACCATGGATAGTAAGGGGGTATGCTTATAGGTTGTTAGTATTGGTGAATGTTGATTTCAAATGAATAGACACGATGTCTTGATTTTTGGAACATGTGACTGACTGTTATGAATTATATGTCGCTTACATGTTGATTTCATGATACCTACTTACATCTTTGTATGTTAGGTTACATTTTTGAATATTTTGATTACATGTATCAATCTTGTAGGTTGATTACAAGAATTTATCTCTTATGTTCGACTACATTCATTTATGTGTAGGCGTAGTTGATTTGGTATTGCTTATGCATATTGTTGGTTGCATGTGGCAATGTGTACATTGGAGTCATGGTTGTTGTCATGCATGAGGTCATGGTTTGTGTAGTTGATATGGTCATGCATTGATGATTGTAATCTAGCTATAATGAGGTGTATATGATTTCATACTCATTTTTTATGTGTGTATATGCAGTTGTTATGCATGTATGGTCTTGGTTATGATTATGCATGTATAGTAGGTCAAACATACCTTGTGAAGTCATTATATGCAATTTATGTGGTCATGATGCTATTGGTTGTTATGATGCTAATGAGTTAGTTGAGATAGAGAAAGGGATGTTGATCACCATAATGAGGTTGTAGCATTAGACTTTGGGATAAGAGCAGATCATCATACATGTAGTGTATGTTTGGCATGCAGGCATATAAGCTAAGGATTATTATATGCATTAGGGTTATATACATTAGGTTTATGAACATGTATTTGATGTTATGGTTACATTCATGATAGATGTTAGATGATTAGTGTGGTTATATGCACATGTGTCAGATAGTCAAGAATGACAGTAACATGTAGTTGTATGCATTGCTATTGTTATTTTATATTAGATAACCTGATGATTATGTTGTATGTTGTTGATGAGTATGATATATAGCTTATTGTTGTTATATGCTATTAAATTGATGATTAGGGTCATTTCATTGAGATATTGATGTTAGAATTTGCATTCGTCATATGTGTGATGGTTATGTTCATTGCCTTGAAAATCTTGATGTTATATGTATTGTGTTAACCTGGTTTGACCTATGCAGATGGTTATGGTTGCGATATTCATGTATGAACCGACATATTTGTGAGATGGTGTCATACTAATCTAGATTGACTTTGCATATGTGTATGAGTTTACAATGTGAACATGTTAGTTAGATATTGTTATGGATATCATGATCTTATGAGTGCTTGAGTTGATGTGTTGTAAAGTTATATCATGCTAACTAGATTGACTGTGTAGACAATATCACCTCCCTTGAGATACATTAAGGTATCAATCGCTTATGTCATATATTTGGTACTTGACTGTTGATTATGTCATCTAGTTGATTTATTTAACATGGTATGAATGTTTGATGAATTGTATAATATGAGTATGTGTTCAAATGATCTTGTTTTAAGATGATTGTACTAAAATATATGTGTTGAGACAATTGATATGTACTTGAGTATAGTAGGTGATAGTTGTAGTATTATGACTGATGGCTATGATTTGACTATGGATTATGACATGATTGTTAGTCTTGGTATTGATTGATTTCAAATTAATAGATATGATTGTCTTGATATTTGGAATATGTGGTTGACATGTGTGAGCAATTGCAGGGTAACATGCTTAGTATTAGCATGACAAGGTAATAGTTGATGTGTCTATATAACTAAAATTTGAGTGGTGTGACAACATATAGTAAGCCTCGATTCCCAACAAGGTAAAAAGGTAAAAGAAAGGAATTGGGCAAGAATTACTTTGTCTATGTTTGGAAACCCTAATTTTGAACAAATGAGTGCTTTGCACATAGGAAGTCTTCTTAACTTTGATTTTGTCGAACATTATGTGGATATGTGCTATATTCATGAACATACACTTGACAGGCATATTGGCTAGTCTTTAGCTACAGGTGGATCTGTTAAAGGATTGGAGTCCCTTGAGAGATGGTGTGGATGTGTTCAGTTGCAAGCAGCGTGCTTGGCACAATTAGATGAGGTAACTGGTGTATTGTTATATTTATTTATGCACTAACAATTATGTGTTAATGAAAGCATGATGCAGGGAGTTGCATGGCAAGAGAGGTTGCCATGAAATCTTGAAGAAGGCTTAGGTTGAGCTTTCCCTGGGAACCATGGGGATTGAGTCATGGTGTTTGTTGTTAGTCTTGTGCTTTTGGTATTTTATGAATTTTTGAGCTTGATTTGCGGCTTTGTTTATGTCTAGTGTATGGTCATACCACTTTGTTTGTGGAGTGATGTTGTTATTGGTTTTTATGGTCTTCTTCTTGTTTATTTCTTATCTTGCCTTTTATGTTTTGAGTCTTGGGAAATGGTTGGGAAAGAGGAAAGTTGACGGAGCTCAGGGAGAGTTGTGTGGTACCCGAAAGGTAATATGAGATTCAGATGAAGCGAGTAAGCACAACAGAAGGTAAGGCTATGACAGTCGGTTGGACTGGCTGGGTCCATTGTGGTAAATGGACAGTAGCAGTGAAGACACAAGAAATCTAACCAACGAAGGTAAAGTAAATGGATCTGAGGCATTAGATGCCTTGGCTATGTTGGGAATTATTATTCTCAATATTGTGCATGAATAAAGGAAGTTTTCTTAACTTAGACCTTATGTTATCTGGTAATTATGTTATGATCATGATTATGCTGATGTTTATATATGTATACATGAATGTATGTCATGTTTGACAGAGTTGTCATGGATCATGATTATTAATGCTAACATTTATATCTATACATGTATGTATGTATGTTGTTGACTAACTATATCATTAGTATTCTATGTTGATGTTTATGTATATGTATGTATGTATCCATGTATATATGTCATTGTCTAACAAGTCATTAGGAATCATTCTCATAGAGGAATGATTGCGTATGTAGGAGAATGGCATGACGAGGTTCCTGGTCTTACAAGGAATCAATTGGGAAAAGTAGTCACAACAAATATATGAGGTCAATATCATGTGAATATGAACTTATATTATATGCTTGTATTATGCCTATGCTTATGGACAGGTCATACCGAGGGATACATAAACAAAGTGAAAGAAGTGTGGTCTGTGGCATGCTAGGATAAGCATGGATAAGACACTGGAAACAAGGTTTCTTGGTAGAGGTAGCGTGGTTTCGGATGTGTGGAATATTGTTGTACATATAATGTATATGTTGTACATGTTGCATCTATGACGTGTGGACATGTGATGTCGTGTATACATAGTGTGTGTACATGTTGTTTATGTAGTGTTATGTACATGATGGTACAGATAGTGTTGTATGAATGTTGCATATCTAATATTGGGTATAGATGGTGCTATGTACATGTTGGATATGTAGTATTGTGTACATATTGTATTATGTGCATGATGGATATGCAATGGTGTGCATATGGTGCTATGCGCATGTTGGATATGTAGTGTTGTGTACAGATGATGTTATGTACATGTTGGATATGCAATGCTATTTACAAGTGGTGTTGCATGCATGTGGTACATTGGTACTATGTACATATGGTGGGGTGCGCATGATTGTACAAGTGGTGTCATGTGCGTGTGGTGCTATGTACATATTGTATAAGTGGCATTGTGTGCATGTGGTGCTATGTACATATTGTATAAGTGGCATTGTGTGCATGTGGTGCTATGTACATGTCATGCATGTGGCGCTGTGTACATGGGGTGTCGCGTACATGTCATGCGTGTGGTACTGCGTACATGTGGTATTGTGTATGCATTGTATAGTGGTGTAGTGTCCATGTGGTGTTGTGTACACGTTGTGCAGGTGGTGCCATGTACATGTGATGCTATGCACATGTTGTTCATGTGGTGCGGTGTACCGGTGGTACTGTGTACATGTTGTACATATGGTAATGGTGTACGTGTGTTATTGTGTGCATGTCGTCCATGCTGTGTTATGGGCATGTGGTATTCTGTATGTGCATCAAGTAGTCGTGGCATTGCGGCATATGTACTCATTGTGTTGTTCTTTGTGTAGGTACATGTATTGGGTGGTATTGCACATTGGGTATAAATGGATGCACTGTGTTGTACATTGGTTGTGGGTGTCTGAGTTGTACGTCATGTGTAGGTGCATGTATTGCATGGTGTTGTGTGTCAGGTGTGGTTGTATGCGTGTGATGCACACTATGCATCTGTGCACTTGGTGGAGGAGAAGGCACTGGGTGTTTGTTGCATGTGGCAACTAATCTGGTGTGTGTACAGAAAGAACAAAGGCAGAAGTAAGGATCGATGAAAGATAGGTATCGATATTGTATTTCAGTTTTATTATGCATGTGATTTATGATTCTCATATATGACGATTATGATTTATGATCTATGATTCTGGTTTATGATATATGATTATGGTTTATGATGGTTACATGTGATTTATGATTTTGATCTATGATGGTTGTGTTTTGAGCTAACCTGATGTGATATTTTTATACATGTTGATTTGGTCAAAGACGCTAGTTTGACTTCTTATGACATGAAGCAAATAATTTTCCAAGTGTACCTTATTGACGAACTACCAATGAGGTATGATTTGAAGTTATTTCAATTTATTTTGAATCTAATGGAAGTTATGTTATTGGTACAGGAAGCATGAACAGGCCCAGTTGGGTGGTTGAAATTGACTGCAAGAATCAGCAGGAAAGGAATTGAAACATGCAACAGTATGTTGGTAAATCACTTCAGGAGCAGGGCCACTATGGGACATTGGTACCCAATAGTGTCCATTGATTTCCATGAGCATGTTATGACCGGTATGATGTGTTGAGGCAGGTATATGCCTTGGTTTTTGTATCTTCCAATGCAAGGAAGCCTTTCCAAGGGATGGACTGCTCGAGATGGGGGGGCTAGTGGAAGGAGGTGGATCCTAGTATTACTTTGAGGGTGGAGGTGTGAGCCTCTAGATTCCCTTGTTGCAGATTCACATTATTTTATTTGTTGGTTGAGAAAATATACATATGTGTATATGTATATGTATATGTGGTTATTGTAAATACCATAATGAGTTATGTTATAAAGCTCCAGTATGTAGTTTGTTGTCATGATGTTTTGATTTTCAGTAGATATTTCATTATAAATACTGCAACGAGTTGTGTTATAAAGCTCCATGGGCAACATGTTTTGTTTTCAGTAGTCATGTTGGTTATACTTGTCATTGAACACCGAGGACGGTGTCCCCCCAAGGGGGAGGGTTCTATAACAACCCTTGTGAAAATTCCATGTAAAAATATATAAATACCACGGATGATGGGACACGTATTCCAAGATGAATGGTGGGCAGGACATCCTAGTGGGTGTTCATTTGGTTCTTTATGGTTAAGGAAATTGGCAAAGGCATTAAAGAGGCAAAAAGGTATTTTGGCACATTTATTTATGAAAATAATGGAAATTAGGAGAAAAAGGAGGTGAAAAGTGATTGTGGGTTTACTTTCATTTCTTTGTTTTTGTTGGTTCTCATGTTTCCTTAGCTTGGGTTGACTTATTAGTCCTGGAAGCCCTGGTTGAACAAATGCTGTGGAAGCCCTGTGACAGCTCGGGTTGAGTTACTAGTCTTGGAAGCCCTGGTTGAAAAAATGCTCTAGAAGCCCTGTAACAACTTGGGTTGAGTTACTAGTCCTAGAAGCCTTGGTTGGACAAACGCTTTGGAAGCCCTTGGTGCGTTGAGTTATTAGTCCTGGAAGCCTTGGTTGGAAAAACACTCTGGAAGCCCTTGGTGGGTTGAGTTACTAGTCCTAGAAGCCTTGGATGGACAAACGCTCTAGAAGCCCTGTATAAATTGTGGGTTGAGTTAATAGTTCTGGAAGCCTTGGTTGGACAAACGCTTTGGAAGCCCTGTATAAGTTGTGGGTTGAGCTACTAGTCCTGGAAGCCTTGGTTAGACAAACACTCTGGAAGCCCTGGAAGGCTTGGATGGAGACCAATCTAATGATGGTTTTGGGTGATGTCCGATCGTGAGGTGGAATCATTGTTTGATGGGTTGAGGTGGGTGGCTTCTAGAAGCCTTGGATGGGTTTTGATTGATGTGTTCTCTGAGATCCCACATTCATGCTTAGAATATGGTAGCGGGTGATTGGCTTAAGAGAGACTTGGCTCAGCCAATCTATGGTCAGGTGGAACGTGGTAGTCCCATCTCCGGTTGGTTCATTGCATTTATTAATGAAAAATTCATTCCCTTGATTTACATGTGCAAATGTATTGATGTATATATGGATTTTGATGGCTGATATGTTTATTGTATTTATGTTCCTATTATGTTTTTTATATTTACATTTACGCCGGAGGTTGTTACATTAGTCACGAGGGCTTAGGTTTGGACAGTATACTGCAGGAAGAGTGGCAACCTGATTTTTATCCCACGTCAATTTGCAGCGAGAGAAGAACAAAAGTGAAGGATTGTTCTTTTTTATCAAATGTTTGATGTGGAAAATTGCGATGGTACTCGTTAGTTCCGCTTCACGATCAGCCTTCGCCTATATGCAAGGTATTCAATACATATTCATATGATGAGCAACGAACATTGTGGACAACAATTTGAGCAATGTGGTCAACAATGAGAACAGTGAACAGTGAACAATGAACAGTGTGAGAGCATAGAGCTTTTATGCAGCAGAAGTATCAAGCAGCGAGCAAGGAGCAACAATAAATTGAACAACAGGGAGTAGTGTGAAGTAATCTTGGCATTTTATAGACCTACATATTTCTTGAAACAGGTTGGACGACAAATGCATTCAAACATGACAAAGGGACAAGAAATTTCAAAACACGTGAAGACAAATGATTTAGGACAAGTGAAAATTTCCTCATCCACCAAAGCTGGGAAGTGGGTTTAGGTCAATGCCAAACAATATCGGGGCATTTTAAAATGAATACTAGCTCGTCCATAATGGGAGTAGACAAGGAAAAAACAGTATAAAAAGTAAAGTACTCGAGCCCTTTGCAAGAAGCACTCAAACAAGTCCCCTCTACAAGAACGTGGCAACAAGAAGTCCAGAAGAAAAGTCATTAATGATTCTGCCTTATATAGTTCCATATCCTGATCCAAGTGGATCCTATAATATTCTCTAAGTCTTCAAATTGCTTAAAAGATCAAAACAAATGTGTGGGAAGAACCCTTAGAATGGCGAAAAACCACTATTGGGAGGCAAGAATACATAGAAAACATAAAAAACAGAGCTATCGGCGGTGGCAACTGTGAATGCACAGGGGTCGTCAGATCTGGCCGATCAACGGTCCAGATCCAATTGGTGAATCGCAATCGGCGGTGGCAAAGGGAGGCTATCGGTGGAGACCCCATGACATATGCGACTGTGATGAGCGGGGTCAACGAGGACCGTCGATTAAGCGCGCAGATCGACGGCCCACGTTGCATCACAATATCACTATCGAAAAATAGAAAGAACGCTTACAATGACCGGGGGCATGAGCGATATGTGAGTGCGATTGATCGCAGCACAACATTGCATCGGCACGGTTCAATGGAGCGGCCCCGATAATGACGATGACAACGATAGGTAGACCCAATATTATTATAAACGACATTATATATGTTTTGAGATCCGGAAAACAAGGTTTTCCTTTGTATTTGCGATTTTCATTAAACAAACGAAATACAAGGGCTAAAGCGCTGATGCGATGTTATGGACCTGAAAGGGTTTGTTAATACTATTGTATACTATTTCAAGTCTGATATGAGCGGGACTTTAATGTTTTTAATGTATTTCTTAATGCAAAGGAAATCCACGAAACAAGTGGGATTTCGGGAGGACCAAGAGCAGTAAGTGGTTTGGGCTGGACTTCGCCCGATCCCATACAACAGCTGCCACGTGTCCAAGCTGAGGAGAGAGAAAACCACCCTCATCGGGCTGTTGACTCCAGAACGAAAGAGCCTCCTGAAATGAACCACGACCGTTGGATCTGGATCTCCCAGATCAACGGTGGAGATTCTATATTGACTTACAAGCGGACCCGATAGGAGAATAGGGCGCAATTATGGATGTTTGAAGTCCGAAAGACTGTGTTGTGGTAGAATTTCACAGTTTTGAATGCATTTTCCTGTGTTAACAAAAAACAACCACTTGGTATTTCAAAGGATTTCAAGGGTCCAATAACCCATTCTGTTACAGTACAGGTGGCCACCATCCTTGGGAGCATTTAGCAATGATTGCTAACACTTAGAAAGGGATATGAGCAAATAGAGGTCGGGGAGACAGAAAGCCGAGAAGTTGAAATGAATAGGCAACCCAGATTGGCTTTAAAGCCACAAATATTGAGCAAACAAGACAGGTAGTATTGCAGGCAACTGCCAAGACAGAGTTAGGACAGAGATAGAGAGCGTTGAGGGAGTCTGTGTACTCAGAGAGGCTTGAGAGATTTAAGCAAAGATCTTGTTGTTGCATATGTTGTGTATTGAGTCTCAAATTGAGCTCATATTGTTGTAAAAAATCTGCTTGAAGACATAATAGAGAGGCCACCACTGAAGGTTGGACCAGGAGATGTAGCCTAGGAGTATTAGGTGAACTCCTCATTAAATTTGTTGTGTTATGTGTTGTTTATTATGTTTTGTTTATTGCTTCATTGTTTGTGTATTTGGCAATCTTATCGATCCATTGCATAAAATAACATAGACAAATCCATGCAAATGAGTCTGTAATACCTTATTAATTGTCTTAGATCTCATTATCAGATCACATCCACACCTCTCACCTGGTCATCTGATCTGTATGTGAAAGAATTGTTAAATGCAAAACCAAGATTGGAGGTTTAAGAAGCTAAAGAGTAAGAAATAGATCATACAATTCATATAATAACAACTGAGAACAAGGCTTTAGCAGAAAGCAAAAAGTTTTAAAAGAACAAGTGGCATTGCTACAGGAAGCTCCCCTGGTAGGGAAGACAAAATGGCAACGCATGAAGGTGGATGTGAAAAATATAAAGAAATATGTAGTGGAAAGTACAGAGGTGGTGAACGCGAAATCATCCTAGGATGAAGGGAAAATGATTGCCCAAATAGACAACCATGAAGAGAAAGAAAGGGAAGAAAGGAAAGGAGATTCCACCAAAGTTTCCAAAACTTGGGCTCACATTATTAGCAATTCTACTAGTAAGGAAGGAGAAACAAACATCTAAGTTGACAACATGCAAGATACAGAAGGAAAGGAAAGACAAAATAGGGCAACAGACATAATTATTAAGGGGGTGAAAAACTATGGGAAAAATGAATGTACTCTTGACCTTGCAAGAGAATTCTTGAAAGACAAGATGCTATGGCAAGGACAAATACGCCAATCTGGAGGGTGGGTAAGTTTAGCGGGGAGAGAGCTAGGCCCATAAAAGTCATCATGCCTAGCTTGCATGATAAATATATCATTCTAAGCAAGAAACATCTCTTAAGGGGTTCTCGTTTTTTCCTAGACGAAGATTTAACTGTAAAACAACAGGAGGAAAGAAGGGAGGAAATGTTAAAGGTTAGGGAAGCAAGAGATGAAGGTAAGAGAGCATGGATTTATAAAGGCAAAGCTGTGATAACGTGATTTGGACCTCCTTCCAAAACAGAGTAGCAAGATGGTAATAAAGAAGAGGCAACAAACTCTTCAACAAGAAATCAGGAAGTAAGGTCAGTATGGGAAAGTAGGGACAAAGACTCAAATGTGAGTCTTAAATGTCAAAATAAATAGTAATCAAGTCATACCCATATTTCCTTAAGATTAGTTTGTTGGAACTATAGAGGTTACCCATGGAGACGAGGACTTGGGTTGGGGCCTATAGCGAAAGATAGAGACATAATTTGCCTCATAGAAACACATGAGAATGAAGGGTGAAAAACACCTCCATTTGAAGGATACTAGAAGATGGTAGTGTGGAACAAGGCAACATGGAATGGAAAAGGGCACAGGAGTATCATGGTTTTAGTAAGGGAGAAAGAAGGTCGCCTCATTCAGTTAGAAAAAGAAGACTCAAATAAGCAATTCATTTGGTTTAAAATATCAGAAAATGGAAACCACATCAGAATTGCAGCTTGTTATTTTGCGTTGCAAATTTCAAAATCTACTAAGGTAGAGGGCTTGACCACAAAGATCCATATGCAGCCTTAAAAGTGGATATTGCAACATATTCATAGTTAGGTGAATTCCTTATAGTGGGTGATTTCAATGCTAACACTGCAAGTGAGCAAGCTAGCATTCTTTGCTATAAAGATGATTGCGACCCTATTTGGCTTACCAAAGAGAGTAATCATCAGTGGGAAAGAATTTCATAGGACAAGGGCTGCAATCTCTTTGGTGAACAATTGCTTACTCTATGTGGGGCCTTTGATTTAGTCATTTGTAATGGCTTGACTAGATGGACAAAGTCTGGTAATTTCACTTGCAGTACTTACAATGGAGAAAGTGTAGTAGATTATGTAATTTGCTCGCATGGTTTGTGTGAGAAAATGGAAAAAATTTTGATTGGAGATCAGCCGTGGGACTTAAAATCAGATCCTAAGCCAATTTATTTATGTTTCTCTTGGACTAGAAGGAAACAATTAGAGTCAAAAATTCAACATGTCCAACAAAATCTCCCACAGTGCAGAAGTCTTTTGACCCCATAAAATTGTAATACCTTCAAAATGACACTAGAGAGGCTCTTCGAGAAGGAGAAAATCGCAATTCATAGCCTTCATAGTCAAGAATGAACACATTTAATTCAATGCACACTTGCAAAGTGCAAAAGAGCAAAAATTTAAAAGCTTGAAACAAATCGCTTTCCAATTAATGCTTGGTTTAACGAGAAATGCAAAAGGACAAGGAGAATGTGGAAAGAGTCAAACAAGGATAACATAAAGCTCGAAGCTTACAAGCAGTTATTAAGAAAGAAAAAGAACAATTTCATGGTTTCAAGGAGGGAAGAACTAATCTTCCTTGGGAAAAATAATCCCAAATTATTTTGGAAGGAGCTCCAACCGAAAAAGATACAAACTGGAAATAGTATTACAACTTCTAAATGGTTTGACTATGCAAGACAACTCTATGAGCAGGATCCCAAGGTTGACCCACCCCCTTGGTCAACATTGATACTGAACTCTTCACAGTGCAAGAGGTAGAGATGGGTATCAAGAAGTTGGGTGTTGGAAAGAGAAAGCTTATCTGAACTCAAGAAGAATATCTAAAGTGGGGCTCAAATTTTGCACCTCACATTACAAAAAAAATTCACAAATCAATAACCAGGGGTCCCACAGATTGGCAACTAGTCTGCAATACCTCTTTTCAAGAGCGATTATGCCAATAACCTCCATTATAGGACAATCATGATAACCTTTGTTTGCAAAGCTATTTGGAAGCATGCTAGAAAACAAAATTAGCAAGTGGGCAGAAGAAAGAGATAAGCATGCTAAAGGGAAAGCAGGGTTTGTACCTAAACATTTCATAATTGATCATTGTATAACTTTAAGGCACATCATTGAAAAAGTTTGGGAGAAAAAGGAAGAAGTCTTTTGTTGCTTTATTGATTTCAGAAAAGTATTTGACTCGGTTCCTAGGGATAAGATTTGGCACAAAATGGAGGAACTTGGGGTTCCTAAACATTTGAGGGCAACTTTGCATAGGCTATATGAAGAGGTGAAAGTCAAAATTAGAACTTCAACAGGGATTTCTGAAAGTTTTAGAAGCGATATCGGGGTCAAGCAAGGTTGCCCATTGTCTCCTACCCTTTTTGGTTTATATATCGACAATCTTGAGGAATGGTTAAATTCACAAGGGGTGATGGTCTCTATTTGGGAAAGTTTGTTATAAGGCTTCTTTTGTATGGAAATGACCTTATTTTGATTGCTAAATTGGCTCTTGGTTTGCAAGAGCACTTACTATCCCTTGAGCATTTTTGTAGAAGTGTGGGGATGCAAGTCAATATTAGGAAAACAAAAGTAGTGGTTTTCTCTAAGAAAAGAAAACATAACCAACATAAGTTCTACTTTGAAGGCAACATTTATGGAAGAAGTTGTGGATTACAAATACCTCATAATTGACTTCAACAAAAATCTAAGCTGGAATGGTTGTAGAAAGAAAAGAACTTTGGGGGGTTGGAAAGCATTTTATGCTTTTCAAAATAAGTGTAGAGGCACAGAGTTATGGGACTGGAAAACCACTCAAACTCTTTTTGGGCTTCTATTGATTTCGATGATTCTCTATGTTTGTGAACTATGGGCCAGCAGTACATCCGACATGCAGTGGAGACAAATTGAGAAAATTCAGAAGCATTTGATTACAAACAAATTCAAGATTAAAAGTGCAGTTCCTTATGCTATCTTATTAAGTTAAACAGGGACTGCTCCTATTGAAGCAATTGTTATGGTGCGAGTCAGAAGATATTTAAAGAAAATTGAGCAAATGGAAGAGGGTAGATGGCCTAAGGTTGTCTTTAATGACAAATTGTGCAAGAGAAAAAAAACTTGGATGCAACAAAATAACAAATGGTTTAGTAAATGGGGTGTTTACTTGAACGCGTGTCCCATAAACAACAAAGAGATAAAAGATTTTGTTATGGAAAAGTTCCACAAGTGCACTTGGGATAAGGAGCTAGGAAGAAAGAAAAAGTACTATATTGAAGTGTTTAATCCCACTCATAGTCATCAACCAAAAGCATACATAGAGGCCAATATCTCTTAGAGAGCCAAAATTCGTATTGTTCAGTTAAGGACTAATTCTCATCAACTTCATTGTGAAACTGGGCGCTGGAAAAGGCCAAAAGAAGTGTGGGAGGAAAGTGTATGCATTTTTTGTTCTTCCAGAAAAGTGGAAACAGAAAAATACTTCATTTTAGAATGTGAAACCTTCAAAGACAACAGGGAAAGTTATGCAGATATGTTAGCAGCTATCTCTTGGGATAATCTATTTAGCGAGGGGTTTGTCGAGAAGCTAGGATCATTTATTTAGAAGCTTCATAGAAAAAGGGCTGAATACATCAAGCATATGAAGAAGCAATCTGTCCCATAAGCTATCTTTAACCTCGTAAACGTTAAAATAATTTCTTTATTTCTTTCTTCGATATGAAAAACATACAATATATTACCATTAAACAATTACAATTTCAAATTATATCAATCTCTCATTCATATATA